>SKCR01037017.1:0-142881 GCA_019454045.1 Zanthoxylum bungeanum | reverse complement strand
CTCGAACCCTCTGAATCTTCCGGATTTATCCAAACATGTTCGTAATATCATAAATAACTAATAAATATCATCAGAATCAAAACACATCTTTATACGCAAAAACCTACTTTTACCGAAAACTTACATATTTTATCGGATCGATCAAACTCGTTCCGTTTTCACTCGGATTCGACCAAATTCTCATATTCAGTATACTAATACTCAAAAAATTCAATTTATATCAATACTCTATTCTATGAAGCTACGAGATGCATCCGAACATTTAACTATAAACTTGAAATTTACGGATTTATACTGGGAGGTCTTACCGAGATTTCGAGGCCATATACGCACTTCAAACGATCCCACGAACGCGCTGGAGTCGACAGAATCTTATTTCCTCGGCTTGTGTGCAACCATGCATGGAATGGAAAATTCATCACCGTTAACTGGTAATACCCTCCGAGAACTTCGATTTGTCGGGTGGCTTGGGTCGTAAAATGAAGCGACGAGTCAGGATCAGGAAAGCCAAGCCTGCATATTTTCTCCCCCATTTCTCGTCATTACCGGTGTTTTTGGCGTCGCCGCCTGCCACCGTTGGACGCAGGGTGGCTGGATGCTTCCTCTTCACCGTCACGACGGCCGACTGGCCACCAGCGCGACCACTGCATCGCTGTCTTAGTTTAAAAGATGGGGGGTCGATTTGATGAAGTTGAAGAATTATGACTTTTTCGTAATTGGTGGAAACCTTGGGTATATATAGAAAAATTTCTGGAATTTTCATTCAGACCCCCGAAAATTATATTCAGGCCCCTACATGGAATTTTCTAGAAATTTCATATTTTTGAATCCCTTCTAGTGCAAATTTTGAAAAGTGTTCAACATGAAAGTTGTTCGTCTCGGAAAACGAAGTCTGATGGTTCACGAATTAGCTCAATCGAAGTTCGTTTGAATGTCCTATAGCTGAAACAAGAATCTTTTACGCGTGGAACGATGTAAACAGGAATCACGTAACCGGTTCTCGAAACCACGAGTTTTACATCGCGACTAATCTTCACTTTAAAATATTCCAATCTATTTATCAACACATAAACTCTGATTTTTGATTACCATCCCGTTCCAAATCCTTAACTTTAATTCGGAAATCTTCTGGTACTGTTCCGAAAAACTCGGGACATTACATCCTCCCCTCCTTATAAAAATTTCATCCTTGAAATTTCTTTGTGCTTACGTCGAATCACTCAGAACCGAACATACGTCCATTACATTTTTATCCGCATTTGCAAGCTATCTCACCTTACACCTTATCAAAAGTTACGTATCTCACACTCCCATACAAACTATGTTATTTCAAAACGAAACATATCGAATCTTATATTTTATACCAAAAACACATGAAACTTATCATCTCTTTTCACACTCATCCGTAGAAACACGCTCAAACCATTTCACACTCATCCATCAACAGAAAAAAAGTCAAACAGGGATTTTATACAGCCAATCACATACATCATCCGAAATGAGGAACATGGCATATGTTCTTTGCACACAACCACATATGGTTTCAAAACAAAAACTTAACACGAATTTCATATTATCTCTTACATCCACAATATAAAATGGAACTCATTAATTTCACATCATGTCATTCTATATCATATATGTAAATGACATCAATATCAAAGTTTACATTCAGACATATCTCATCGTACATACAACTTTGTGTGGCTGACCACATAGCACACATAACCATAACTATACCCATAAGATCCATGTCTTAACTATAAACTTACATACCTATTCTTATAACGAACATATCAACCAATACATCTATTATCACATCCAAAAGTGACAAATAATCTTACATGCTCTTATGATGTTGATAGTCTGAAATCTTCCAACCTCTGTCATTATTTAAAATAGAAAATGTAAAACAATATCTTTTAAGAACCATTAAGAAAATACATTTGAAAAACTCTTTTACTGTAAATAAAATCAGTTTCAAAATCCATTATCGTAAATCCATATCGAGCATCCAGCATAACTCACTGGACGAAACATAAACGAGCGCCCAATACCCAAATCGCGCGCACAGATCAGACAATGAACGAAACGATCCCCCGTCGACAGAGGGTCGGGTTGGCCCACTGCAGTTGGGCAAACCCTCTATACGAGCATCACGACAGAAACATGTCATATCAAATTATAAAACTGTAAAAAAAACGATATACGAGTTTCGTGATGGAAACATATCATATCTTATAATATCATGAAAATATCGAAATGCATCAAAATCAAAATGTAATTCTTTTGAAATCATTTCCCCCTAAAACATAAATACGTAAATAAAAAATAAATCTTTAATGCAAACTGTTCAAGATACATACCGATCGTTCACTACTCAGTCGCGAGCATAGACCTGATAGTGTACGGACTAGACCTGGTCACTGGTTCCGATTCCACAAGTGTGGAACGGGAATCGTAAACCAAACCGGTCGGTTCCGGTTCCGATTCGAACCTTTTTTTTAATTATATAAAAAAATCGAAAATAATTTAGATTAAATAAAATTATTAAATTAAAGAGCTTGAACTTAAATTTTAAAAAATTTAAGTTGCGTACGTATCCTCCAGGGGTGAGAGGAATCAAAACTCACGTAGTTCCATTACAATTTTAAGATATTTCCCATTTGGAAATTTACAATTTTGTAATTATCAATCATCATTATCAGTTGATCATTCAGCTCCCGTTCCGCTTGCACTTGTTGTTGCAGATGCATTATCGAACAAGTCTTCAAAATCATCGGGGACATCTTCTTGTTGTCTCAGATCAGCTCGAGTCCAATCATTCATATAAGTTGTTGCTTCTAGAGTGCTTGGATGTAAATAAGATCATCTAGCTTCCAATATATTGCCTCCCAAGCGGAAGGCTTGTTCAACCGCAACGGTGGAAATATGTGATGCTAATATCTCTTTAGCAATAATTGATAAAACAAGATATATATTTTGATGTCGGTTCCACCATTCAAGGATTTTAAAATTTTTACTAACTAAACTTTCAGTAGGAAACTCAAAATTTGTAGATAAATAATTATCTAATTCGGGGTTATTAGTTATCGTATCCCTAGCTTTTTTATTTCTTGTTTGAATTACTAGTTCGCTACAACTAGATTCACCTAATGTTCCTAAGTTATATCTTACAATATAATCATTAAATAACTCAATTAAATCATTTCTTAATCTTACTATTATTCTTGTAATATCAATATCATTTAATATTCCTAAATAAGTATAGTAAGCTTGTAAATCACTATTCAAACCTTCTAATTTTAATCTAGGATAAAAAACAACAGCAATAAGATAAAGTAAAGGAATTTCTATAAAATAATTCAACCATTTATGTTTCATAACAGTAATGGCTTCTAACAAAATAATATCATTAGAATCGTTACTTTGAAGATGTTCATCGAGAGTACCAACAATATTCAAACTTTCAAGAAAAAATAAATGTGGTGTAGGATAATAAACTCCGCTAAAAATTAAAGTAGCATCATTAAAAACTTTTAAAATTTCTAAATTTTTTTCACAAATATCCCATTGACTAGGAAAAAGTGTGATATTTTCAACATGTTGAGAAAAAAAACTACATAATGCATCTTTGTATTGTAATACTTGACATAAAAGAAAATAAGTTGAATTCCAACGTGTTGGAACATCTCTTGAAAATTTAATCGGTTTAATACCATTTATTTTACAAAACTTGGCCCATTTCTCCTAACTTGAGAATATGACCAAATACAATTAATTGCTTTCTAAATAGGATCAATGAAAAGTGATAATTTTTCCAGACCATCATGAACACATAAGTTGAGGACATGACATATGCAACGAATATGAAATAACCGACCCCCTAAATTTGGTTGACATATTTCTTTTAAATCATTGATGGATGCAGTATTTGCAGATGCATTATCAAATCCAATTGTTAAAATTTTATCTACTAAACCATAT
This sequence comes from Zanthoxylum bungeanum, assembly GCA_019454045.1. Taxonomy (NCBI): domain Eukaryota; kingdom Viridiplantae; phylum Streptophyta; class Magnoliopsida; order Sapindales; family Rutaceae; genus Zanthoxylum; species Zanthoxylum bungeanum. The sequence goes on along the minus strand of SKCR01037017.1, from coordinate 138,894 downwards.
TCATCAAAATTTACCTTCATCATTCTATAAATATTTTATGCAGTATGTTTGTCATCAAAAACTCTAAATACAATAAGTGATTTTTGCATGGTAAATGATGTCCAATGACAAGTCACACCCATGTATGAGTGTGTTCGCCAATGGTCACTCCAAATATCAGAACATATAGAAATACGACATTTAATATCTTTAAATATTTCATTTAAAATAATTTTACCATCTTTGTATAATTCAAAAATATGACGTTTTGTTATATTTTGAGTCATTCTACATGCAGCAGGATTTAAAGCATTATGCACGTAATTAGTAAAATGAAGTTTTTCACCAAAGCTTAAAGAAAGATGTGCCACACAAGTTAATTTCGTAAATTCTTCTCTATTTTTTGCATCAGAATATTTAAATAAATCTATAGCACTCGTACCTCTACTAGATGATGTGTACCTGGCCATTTGAGTTTGCAACATATTAAGTCCAAGTTCAACCGCATGATGTCTTTCCATGTGCTTGATCATATTACCGTATCCACCAGAAAATTTGTAGGAAACCCCACAATGGTTGCATACTGCTCTTGAACCTTCATCGATATCGTCTAAATGAAACTGAATTTTGAAAATATCCGAGGAATGAGACTTAACTTCTCTTCTCCGTGATTATGAACCGACAGTAGGGCCGCTCTCTTGGGTTGGCAAATTTGACATTATGTTATCAGATGAGCTTGTCATTTTTTATTTAAAAAAATGAGTAAGAAGAATAAGAAAATTGAGAATGATAATAACTAATTTGTTATTATAAATTAGAGAACTGAGAATAAGAGAATTGTAGGAATTGAGAGAGTTGAGAAATTGGTATGTTGAAATAATGAAAAATGACCAATATTTATAGAATTTTAGAATCTTTTTTGATACCGAAAATGGCCCATAAAATAGCCGTTTTATTACTGTTATTAGGGGTATGTTAGGAATTAAATTAGTAATTTTTTTTTGCCGTTGGCCATTTTTCTGTTTTGGGGGCAGGGAGCCAACTGCTAGTAGCCGTTGGGGTAGGGTTCCTGTTGGAACTGTTCGGTTCCAGCGGTTCCAACCGGTTCGGTTAGGGGTCAAACCCTAACCGAACTGGTCCTTTACTGTTCCGATTCCAAAACCAGAACCGGAATCGGTTGGAACCGGAACCGTCCGGTTCCAACCAGTTCGGTTCCGGTTCAGAACCAAAATCGTGGCCGGATCTAGTACGGACCATGTCGATAGGGTAGTGGGCCAGCCATTTTCCGATGGTCTAGACCCCATAACGAGCGCCCCAGGGCCAATCCGTAACGAAATATATACGAGCGCCATGGATGGTCAAGAACATAAAATCTTCAAGCACCGTGACAGAAACAAATTTTTAAGCGTCTCAGCGGAAACAAGTTTTACAGTTTAAAAATATCAAAATAATTTTCGAGCACCAAGACGGAAACATATTATCAAGCATCTCGACGAAAACATTTCGATAAATCTCAAATCATGAAAACGCGAATCAAGCGTTGAGGCGGAAATATTTCCTTATCTTTTATAATCAAAATCAAAACATCTGAACACTTTCTTTCTTTCTTTTTTTCCTTTCCTTTTTCTTTTCAAAACAGTTTTATGCCAAAAATCAAATACCAAGTTTTCAAAACATGGTTAAAAATATCAATTCACAATTCAGACTATCAACATCATAGAATCTTTCGTACCTCAAACACCTTGTATTCACATTACTTACTAATACATATACCTATATAAACAACATATTTTTAACTTAACGTACCTATACACATTCATATATTCATGACATACAAACGTGTACCAATAATATGAATCATCAATATCAATCAAAATCATAACACATCATACCATATAATAGAAATCAAATCAAATAACAAACATATTACTTATATGTTCTATACGCAACAAAAATCTTATTCAGACGATCAGATACCCTATACCAGCAATCACCGACACCTTAACCTTTGCTCTGATACCATAACTGTAACACCCCGCCAGAGGCAGGATGCTACCGGTAGGAGATAGGATTGACCCATCTCCATAATCCTCTGAATTTACCGAAAATTCGGCATGATGTATCCTAAAATCTGGACAACCTGGATCTCAGTCCAGCATCAAAGTGAACCTGAAATAAACATTATATATCTAAATGGACCTCAAGTCCAAACCAACAAAACAAAATCATCACCTAAGGGCTCCGCCAACATCATCTATCTATTAGGGTTGGTGCTCAGAGTGCCAATCCGAATCGTATTTATGTCCGATTCATAAATACGAATAATTCCTTTTTCCATAATATTACTTATTTAATGGTAGCACATCTTGTCTTTTATATACATATTTGATCTAATTATAAGATTGAAACTAAATCTGATTTAGTGATACGTGTATATTAGACAAAGACCCTAGGATTTACAACGTAGTGCGCAGTTACAACGTAGTTTGTAATTGACATTGGGAAGTGTCACTATAATTTGTATATCCTTAAATAAAGTTCCTGGTCAAGATTTACTAACATGGGTTGGTTAGTAAAATCTGCTGAGACCAGTACATGTCGTATATCGTGACTTGGTCTGATGGTTTATCCCAATGAACCATGAGTCTCGGGAGACTCGTATAGACATGTAGGTGTTTATTTGATAAACACTGAATGACTTACTGAAGATTTCCTAATAGATGGTACACTAATTTCAATAGGAATCTTCTCGAGTTGAGCGAGCATAGTGGTCCTTCGACTTGAGATACCACAGTGGATATATGAGTTATCCTCCACACTTTGATGATAGTCACGTCACCGATCTATTTAGATCATACCTTCGCTTGTTCGTTGGGTGTGGACTGATGCTCATGATATCTAGTGCGTATTAAGATAGAATCCGTCAGTCCTGTGTACAGGGCATATGTATCTTACACGTGTTTGCGATCTAGTAAATCCAAGTCGTTGTATAACTTCGGAAGCGAGTTCCGAGTGTTATTTAGAGATCGTAAATTTGAAAGTCGACTATATTATACCATAAGGATTTGAAGTTCTTATTTATATCCCAGATATAATATGGATAGCCTGTGACAGAGGGATTATACCTATGCAATGACCTTGATTTGTATAGTTTAGCGAGATTATCCGTGGTCGTCATAATGCATGAGTGGGTGAATTATGGACACGAAATTGGATTATGTGACGGTTAAACCTAAACTTAGAGAGTCCCACAATATGAAGTGTACTCGTTGAGCACTTGGGCAACACATTATGAATAATACGAATTAAATGAGTTAATTCGAATCGTTTAATCGGTTAAATGAAAATACATGCATTAGGGGCATTTCAGTCAATTAATTAATTAATATTTATTTGTATTTGATAAAAAATTTGATTTGATACATATTAATTAATTTTCAAATGAGTCTTTGACACATGCCATTAATATATGTATTTGTTATTTAATGTAAATAAAAATACATATATATATATATAATAATAATCGTATTAATTAATTATTTAGGTGTTTAAATGTTAAATATCTAGATAATTAAATTATTCCAATATTACATAAATGTTATGCAATATGTTTGATTATTATTGGTTATATGTGGCATGATTTTATTAAGCTTAAAGTTTACAAATTGGATTCATCAACTTAAAAGCTTATTATTATTATTTAATTAGATTAAAAATGACCAAATGACCAAAAAACCATTCTTTAACCACTAAAGTCGGTTTTGGCTTGATATTTAAAGTGGAAAATTTTGTTTTCTTCATTTTAAGACCTCCATGGCCGAACCGAACAAGAAGAAAATTTTCCAAAATTTTCTTGAAGATCCAAGCAAGAAAGTGAAGAAATCAAGAAGAAATTTTATGGAAATTATTAGATTTTGAGGTAATCTTCAATAATCTTAAACTTAGAAAGCTTGTTTCTTGTTCTTGAATATCTAGAATAGTTCTAGGGTTTCTTCCTTTCTTATATTTTGGGGCTTTTTGATTTGGAGGATGGATTTGGAGGCTAGATGCATGTGTGAAGTTTGATTGGATGATATTAGTGTAATATTGATTCAATTTTATCATTTGATGACTTGTTGTCATTCTAGAGTGTTATGACCACTCTTTTAAATCCTAGAATTTTTCTTGAGTTCTTCATAGGTGGTGGCTTTGGTTGGTGTTAGTATTAATATGATTAATATTGAGAAAATTGGATTTATAGCATGAAAAATGATATTTTTTGTTAAAAAAATCAGATCTAGAAATTCTGTATTTTTGGTGTTGAAAATCATGTTTTATAAATTTATTGGATGTGTTTTTGGCATTGGAAAAATTTCCGGAAATTATTTCAGAGTTGAAATATGCGAAAACGGCGAAAAACGGCGTTACCGGGTGAGTTTCGGGCTTATCGGGTGTCTGCTATCCAAATAGTGAATTGGCCACTATTTGGGCAGCCGATGAACTGCCCAAGCACCATTGGAGGTGACCTGGATAGCCCCCATGTGTGTTGGTTGGTCGGTTTAGACAAAAACGCGTTTTATGCCATTTTGCGGAAAAATGTTTTCGTAAAGGTTTCATGATGTTCCTTAGCTATTTATGTCGTTATTTAATATCGAGTAAATATGTTTAGGTGAAATATGAATAAATTATTCAATATAAATTATTCATATTGGATATTGAATAATTTATTCGATAATTTAAAAAGTTTTAAAATTACAATTTCACTCGACTGTGAGCTTCCGCTGCGCCCGCGCCAAAACCCCAACAAAAATTAGTATCAGAGCAGGTCTGATCATTCATCCATTACATTTTTCATGCTTGATATAATCCAATTTTGATGTTTTCACATGCATGTAATTTAAATATTTCTTGACTTTTTGGTTCTACGCTAATGGGAAACGTAACAGAAATTTAATGGTTAAGTTAAGTTATGTTTTCTAAGGTATAATTGAATTGTTTAGAAATTGATCTAGATTATATTCTGCATTTGATGTAGAGAAATACTTTCTTGAGGAATATCCCCGCTTAAATAAGGCAGTAAAGTGACATGTATTAAATGCATGTTTCTTGGTCTGTCTTGTCAATACGGTTTATGGGTATCTTTCTATGGTTGCATCCGAGAAAGTGCCAAAGCAGTGAGGGTGTAGTTGATAGAATTTTATCCATGCCGGATGTATATTTGATACTAGACAAATTCAAGTGAAAGTGGAAATCATAACGTGCCAAAGTTGTCATAACTAGAAACAGTCAGGACCAAAATCATGAGTCACAGTGAGTGTGATTGACAACGAGTTGTCTACCTAATGAATATAGGTAGGCAAGATCGTGCCAAAGCTGTGAGTCAAAATATATTCATGGGGTCCATTTCTCACTATGGAATTCGATTTAATTATTGAATTTCCGTTTTCCATTGGGGATTACGGTATTATGTAAAGTAGTGGGAGACACTGCTGGGTTAAAAATCCATAACTAAAGCAGTGTGTAATAATATGGAAATTGCTGCTTTTATTTTCCTTTATTCTATATTGTTAATAGAATTAAACTTCTTATCCACTGCATGCATATTATTTGAATATGTTTTCTGACTTCACTTATGGCTGCGAATTTCTAGAATAGGTTCTAGAGTTTAAGTAGACTTGTATATTGTTAGATTAGTTAAAACCATCAGGGAACTGTTGTTATGATTTTCTTGAAAATCAAGATGGTTAGTGATTTAGTTACTAAGTCACGATGAGTAATCTAAATAGATATCTGATTTAGGATATAATTGTCTAGAGAGAATAGTTTCTTGTGCGATAAGAATTGACGTGAATTAGTTCATTTCTCGAGATTCTTGACTAGCATTAAGAAAACTCCATTAGTTATTTATTTATCTTATAATGACGTTTTTTGGCTTTAGTGACTTTTAGCAGTCACGTGTTTGACACAATTTGCTAATCAATTATTTGAAATTATTGTGAATAATTGAAGCCAAATTATAAAGCTAAAGAAATGAGATGTGTATAGTTGTGTGTACAGATTATCGATTCTCACAATACGACAACTATAAGTATTTGATACCATATCTCCCATCTAGTTATTTAAAATATTGTTTAATGATTGTTTTAATATTTGATATCAGAACTTGCGACTATTTGATAGTTACTTGTTATTTATAAATAATTGTTACATATTTTTATATAACTTGTAGTGTCATTGATGAAAAGATAAACATTAAGAAAATATTTGGTTAACTAAATAACTTAGATCAGTGCTTTATGAGATTTTATCACATAAGCATTTGATGTTTATTCCATATGGTAAAGGATGGTCTGATACGAGATCACACCATATATCCTTATCCATTTAATGAATATTGTATTCAAGATGTGATGAAATCTCATTTAACCAATGATCGTTATTGAACCATATATTTATTAAACTAATATATTAGATGTATGTAGTTTAATGAATTATAAATTGCCTTGAATAGTTTTCTTTACTTCGTAACTTAGTTAATGAGTTGTCATGACTTAGTTACGTGTTTATAAAAGAATACATATTGAACGTCTTGAATGGTTCGAGAACTTTCAATATGTTTCTGATGAAAAGCAGATAAAATATTTTGAATGGTTCAAAGATATGCTATTTGAAGTGTTGAAAACTATATTTTGAAATTCATCATGATTCTTTGAATTGTTCAAGGATGTTTGATATGATCAAACATATGAATTTATGATAATTAGTTCTAAAGTTATTTAATGAATGTCATTCTTACTCAATTTTATTCTTCTACGATTCCATCGTGATGGAATTGAACAGTGGGAGAAATCGAATCTTATATGATCTGATTCGTTTGATATTGAGTATTACCGAATTAGTTTCAATACTCTTGGGGTTATGCTTCAGTTACACTAATTCATCATTTTAATTACTGTTCCATTAGTTTCTATAATTACATATATGATATGTATAAGTAGATAATTCTAATCTTGAAAAGTTTGAGATTTGAATCTTTCTTTTGTATAATGCTTATATAATTGAAAAGTACTTGCGCCTTGGAGGTACAAGTAAAAGTTTATCATTTATTCTATTTAATAGAATATTGTATTCTATTTGATAGAATATCTTTTCTACGATCCCGAGTAATAAAAATTATTTTATTACTTGGAAAGTAACATCAGATGTTAATGATTGTAGAAAAGACTTGACTTATTGAAGTCAAATGTGAGAGTGATAAACTATAAATGGAACTACATAATTAATAAGATGAAAAGACCCTTAGACATCTTCCGTATAAGTTCAATAGGATGTCAGAATCATTTGCAAAGTATTTGATACTTAATGATTCTGTTGTTTTCTTATTGAAGAAAATTATCCTATAATTTATAGTGGGAGCGATATTTGATATCGATTTCGGAAATTAGCATTAAACCATAGATCTAAGATTGTTCATAGCTTACTACGATCAAGTTTTGAACTTGATTAAGCTTTCGTTATGAATCGTTCATAAAATGTGCAAATTATTTGCGCAGCAAAAGCAAAGTGAGCTTGTTAAAGGTTTGACCTTTATAGTATGACAGTGAGAAAAGTTATACTCAGTGATCTATTGTAGATTCTGAGAAAACTTGTCTCTAGTCGCACTAATTGAATAATTAAAGATCTGTTGGTTAATGTTGATATTAAACTATGTATTTTGGCTAAAGAATGAAAAGTGGCGTTCCTGAATATTTTCTTCGAATGAGAAATCCGTTGTGGTTTCTTTGTTTGAAGAGTTCATTTTAGATTGGCCCTAGAGTTTGTATTCTGCTAAGATCACAATTTGATATACTAGCTTATAGAGCCTATTGTAGACTCAGATAAGCTTTCCGAAAATCTATGTTCTCTAATTTTGATACAGTCAGATTGTCTGATTTTATCAAAGCATAAAGAAAACATATATGATAGTAGGGTCAGTGGGAGAGTACAAATTTCTTTCTAGTGTTATATATCCTAACGACATTGTCATTATTAATGTAATAATGAAATGTTTGTAAGGTAAAGGTATTACCTAAGTCTTCTTTTCTCCGTGAAAGCAGTAGGAGTAGTCAAGTTTTATATATGATATAAAACTAGAGACTTGTGAGATACTCTCATTAGTCGTAAATTAGATATGATCTAATAAAGGACACGTCAAGACTATTTGTGTGACAGTTAGTATAACTATTTGACAGTTAGTGTGTCTCTTGTATATAGTATTAATCTTTCGTAAATGATGATTACTTTGTCGAAAAGGAAATTAATTAGAATGTCTAGTCAATCTGATGCATCATATGATGATAGCATAATGAATATTATATTATGTGCGATTAAAGATATCAATTTAATCGTAATAGTTACGAGCTATTTTGATACGCTGTAGACTATAGGATGGATCTTGAAACATGTTCTTTGTGATATTTGAGATATTAAGAACGAGTTTCTTATTCATGGAGAATATAATACGCAACCATTAAGGTCAGATTAATATTGAGTCTAATTATGACGTTAGATGGTCTACATCATATAAAGTCAGAAAAGATACAGTAGGAGTGTCACAGTTAATTCTACTGTATTAGTGGAATTAGTTGTAACTTATGAAGTATTGACTTATGAAGTTGCATAGTGACCTTATAGATTAGAAGTTTTGATATTAGTGTTGTGCTTGATGTTGTCTACATAGTATTTTGGATTTGATCTCTAAATACATAGACAACTTAAAAGCTATAGCACAATATCACATCTGAGTCATATTGATGTAGAAATTGGATTCTACAAAATATGAATGATGATGGTTAAGGAAACGATTGGGTTTATTGGACAAACTCAATATGTTATAGCGGACCTACTTCCTGTTGCCTATCTCTTGAGTGCTAGGTGAGCTCTTGAGGGTCATGAGTATGTGATACACATTGAGATGTGTATATGATACCATGGATTGGCACTAGAGCAAGTGGGAGAAATTGTTAGGGTTGGTGCTCAGAGTGCCAATCCAGATCGTATTTAGGTCCGATTAATAAATACGAACAATTCCTTTTCCATAATATTACTTATTTAATGGTAGCACCTCTTGTCTTTTATATACATATTCGATCTAATTACGATTAGATATCTAATTATGATTAGATTGAAACTAAATCTAATTATCAAGATAGAATCTGTCAGTCCTGTGTACAGGGCATAGATATCCTACACGTGTTTGCGATCTAGTAAATCCATGGCCGTGGTATAACTTCGGAAGCGAGTTCCGAGTGTTATTTAGAGATCGTAAATTTCAAAGTCGACTATATTATACCATAAGGATTTGACGTTCTTATCTATATCACAGGTATAATATGGATAGCCTGTGATGGAGGGATTAAACGTTTGCAATGACCTCGACTTACATAGTTTAGCGAGATTATCCGTGGTCTTCATAATTCATGAGTGTGTGAATTATGGATACGAAATTGGATTCTGTGACAGATAAACCTAAACTTAGGGAGTCCCACCATTTGAAGTGTACTCGTTGAGCACTTGGGCAACGCATTATTAATAATATAGATTTTTCATAATACTTCACCGAATTAAATGAGTTAATTCTAATCGTTTAATCGGTTAAATGAAAATACATGCATTATGTGCATTTCGGTAAATTAATAATTAATGTGTATTTGTATTTGATACAAAATTTGATTTGATACATATTAATTAATTGTCAAATGAGACTTTGACACATGTCATTAATATATGTATTTATTATTTAATGTAAATAAAAATACATATATATAATAATAATCGTATTAATTAATTATTTAGGTGTTTAAATGTTAAATATCTAGATAATTAAATTATTCCAATATTACATAAATGTTATGCAATATTTTTTTATTATTATTGGTTACATGTGACATGATTTTATTAAGCTTAAAGTTTACAAAATGGATTCGTCAACTTAAAAGCTTATTATTATTTAATTATATTAAAAATGACCAAAATACCCTTCTTTAACCACTAAAGTCGGTTTTGGCTTGATATTTAAAGTGGAAAATTTTGTTTTCTTCATTTTAAGACCTCCATGGCCGAACCTAACAAGAAGAAAAGTTCCCAAAACTTTCTTGAAGAACCAAGCAAGAAAATGATGAAATCAAGAAGAAAGTTTAAGGAAATTATGATATTTTGAGGTAATCTTCAATAATCTTAAACTTAGAAAGCTTGTTTCTTGTTCTTGAATATCTAGAATAGTTCTAGGGTTTCTTCCTCTCTTAGATTTTGGGGCTTTTTGATTTGGAGGATGGATTTGGAGGCTAGATGCAAGTGTGAAGTTTGATTGGATGATAATAGTGTAATATTGATTCAATTTTATCATTTGATGACTTGTTGTCATTATAGAGTGTTATGACCACTCTTGTAACTCCTAGAATTGTTCTTGAGTTCTTCATAGGTGGTGGCTTTGGTTGGTGTTAGTATTAATATGATTAATATTGAGAAAATTATATTTATAGCATGAAAAATGATATTTTTTGTTACAAAATCAGATCCGGAAATTCTGTGTTTTTGGTGATAAAAAGTATGTTATATAAATATATTGGATGTGTTTTGGGAATTGGAACAATTGCTGGAAATTGTTTCGGAGTTGAAATATGTGAAAACGGTGAAAAACGGCGTTACCTGGTGAGTTTCAGGCTAACAGTGAATTGGCCACTGTTTGGGCAGCCCATGAACTTCCCAAGCACCATTGGAGCTGACCTGGGCAGCCCCTATATGTGTTGGTTGGTCGGTTCAGACAAAAACACGTTTTATGCCATTTTGCGGAAAAACGTTTTCGTAAAATATTTGCGATGTTCCTTAGCTATTTATGTCGTTATTTGATATCGAATAAATATGTTTAGGTGAAATATGAATAAATTATTCATGTTGGATATTGAATAATTTATTCGATAATTTAAAAAAATTTTAAAATTATGATTTCACCCGAACCACGAGCTTCCGCTGCGCCCGCGCCAAAACCCCAACACTGTCAACACTCAAGGCTATGTGCCCACCACATCATAAATAATCAAAATATTTACTAATATATATATATATACAACATGCTCAACACGACAAATAAAGCAATAACAAAATATATTAAACTTCTTAAACTTCTAAATTTCTCCCAGGACACTTGCGATGGTGACTGCTGCTTGGGTGATCCACGTCTCGAGCATGACTTCCAAAGCTGATGTGGTTGACCAATCTAGAAGCCAACCTACAAAACTAGCAAACTAGTTAGGTGTGAGTTTTAAAACTCAGTAAGTAACTATACATAACCAAATCATATAACTCAAACATGTTATAACATTCACTATCTAAATATATATGAACTATTAAATCAACGCGAGTTCAAAGTCATCAATTTTCCATGCCTTACTGATATATATATATATATATATATATATATATATATATAGACACACACAGATATTGGTTAGTCGAATATGCAACATCCCAGAACATACAAAGCAAAACTTCAAATATCACAGAATACCGTACTTAACATCAAATTCGTTCTAATTGTATGAATCATGAAGTTACACGTTTATACTTTATCATAATTAAACGTTTTGAAATATCATCATATCGGTAAGTCAAAAGAATTTCTTTATTTCGATAATCTTATGATAGTTTAACATTCATGACTTATCGCACTTATACGTATCAGTTAAGAAACCATAGCTCACTTATCTTTGATTCATGCAAATCCAATTTTCAAAATTTTTGCTTAGATACATGCCTAGTAACTCAATCTTAAAAAACTTTTAGTCTCTTTCACAATATACGCACATACAATAACGAACTTAGCAAACATACTTCATAACATCTTATACTCGTACCAGTTATCCGGTCATTCATTCATTCCTAAAAAATACACATAATCCAAACATCTCACGGGTTATATCATACATACCCATGTACTCAAACATACATACAAGCATCGTGTAACAGACAACGAAACATTCACAATAGTCAACACATCAAAGAACACATAACTCAAACAACACACATGCACACATATCACGTAACACAAACTATCATACGATTTTTTATACACACGCATATACATAGCAAACACTGATTTACATATATCAAGCATACAAATATACACATTACTTCGATTTCAAATACCATAGCCTTTAACAGTACTCGTATCCTTTACTTATCAATCAAATATAATCTATTTCATAATTCTTATCTGAAGACATTGATATAATGTCTTAGCAAATATATATTTCCTTTCATATACATATCCTATCAATCATGTACTTATATTACTCAAGAAAGGCTTAGCTTATACTAACCCAACCTCTATATAGCTATATCGTATGCATTAGTCAATAACAAACTTACTCCAATAAGGCACATCATCACGTGCTAAAACAGATTAAAAAATCATAAATTGTTCTCTTTACCAATCTTATACACTCAAATCATACTTATCATCTCATGTATATTCAAATACGTGTACCCATGTTTATATATATACTTGTTCATTTACATATACTCATACATACCATTACATGTTCATACTCTTACATATATCAATAGGCATCAATGTCATTAATCATTTCACTCCATATCATAACATTACAAAAAATCCATACCTGTGATGGTTGATTATCTTAACCATACTTAATCTCGTATTTCGTACCAAAAGCCACATTATAACTATCTCTTTTTTTTCCTAACATGTCAATCTTCTTTATATATATTTTAAAACACGAATTCACCAATTCACGTTCTCATCGCATGGGTTACTTACCTGGCTTCACAAGCACTCCAGGTCATAGTCAAATCTTCCAAAATAAATGGCAAAACATCGTTAGAATAAAAACTTATGAAATTCCCGACTTAACTTTGACAAAGTTTCGGATCTATCCGGGACAATCGAATCAAGTTCGATTTCAATATTTTCAATTCTATTATTCTAAAAATACCATTATAAACTAATTCATGACACCAGTTAACTCGAATTCCTAGTTTACGCGTTTTTGGAAAATTTTTCCGAAAAAGTTTCCACAAACGCTACGGAAGGGTCTCGAATCCTCCGAATCTTCCCGGATTTATCCAAACATGTTCATAATATCATAAATAACTAATAACTATCATCAGAACCAAAACACATCATTATATGCAAAAATCCACTTTTACCGAAAACTTATATATTTTATCGGATCGATCAAACTCGTTCTGTTTTCATTCGGATTGGACCAAATTCTCATATTCAGTATTCTAATACTCAAACAATTCAATTTATATCAATACTCTATTCTACGAAGCTACGGGATACTTCCGAACATTTAACTATAAACTTGAAATTTACAGATTTATACCAAGAGGTCTTACCAAGATTTCAAAGCCATATACGGACTCCAAACGATCCCACAAATGCGCTGGAATCGACAGAATTTCGATCGGAGCTGGTGTTCACTGATAGGTTCTGATCACTGAATCTTCTTTCCTCGTTTCGTGTGCAACCGTGCACAGAACGGAAAATCCATCACCGCTAACTTGTAGTACCCTCCGAGAGCTTTGATTTGGTGGGTGGCTTGGGTCTTGAAATGAAGCAACGGGCCGTGATTGTGAAACCCAAGCTCGCGTATTTTCTCCCATGTTTCTCGTGGTTTCCGGAGTTTCTGGCGTCGCCATTGGCCACCATTGAATGGTGGCCGGACACTTTCGTTGGCATCGTCGTGATGGTCAGCCGTGGCCGGCTGGCCACCGGCGCAACCAGTGCATCGTTGTTTTAGTTTTGGAGATGGGGGTCGATTTGATGAGGTTGAAGAATTATGACTTTTTCGCAATTGGTGGAAACCTTGGTTGTATATAGAAAAGTTTCTGGAATTTACTTTTAGACCCCTGAAAATTACATTCAGGCCCAAGTCATGGAACCTTTAGAAATTTCACTTTTTTGAAGCCATTTGATGCAAATTTCGAAAAGTGTTCAACATGAAAGTTGTTTGTCTCTGAAAAAAAAGTCTGATGGTTCAAGAATCAACTCAAGCGGAGTTCGTTTGAAAGTTTTATAATCGAAATAAGAATCTTTTACGTATGGAACGATGTAAACAGGAATCGCGTAATCGGTTCTCGAAACCACGCATTTTCCAATGCAACGAATCTTCACTTTTTAAAATATTCCAATCTATTTCCCAACACATAAACTCTGATTTTTTATTACCATCTCGTTCCAAATCCTTAACTTTAATTCGGAAACCTTCCGGTACCATTATGAAAAACTCTGGATATTACACATAAATTAAAACATTTATAACTGTAAGAGCTTCAGGGAAGTTAATTAAGAACTACACAAAGGAAACAAATACCAACACAACACAAATGCAAACGTTAGAAGGTATAAATGGAGCTTCCCAAGAGCATCCATATTAGGGGAGCTAAATTGATTTTATGATTTTTCTGGTGGAATCTTTCAGTGCTAAGAATAAAAATCTCACAGTGAATGGAGCTAAAACATTTATCAAAATACAGTTTTGGTTCCCCTAATTTTCACTCACCCATGTGTACTCAAAATTTTTACATCTTACAAGTGGGATCGCAAATGGAAGAGCTAGAAAAGCTATTTCATAGAAAAATTTTGAATTTTTTTTACAGGAAATTTTTTTTGAGTTGAGAATTCCGATCTATTACGGGACAAATACTTATTTATGGAGTTATTTTTATACTTTTCGGTGAAAAAACTCCTTGTTGTTATGCTGTAAAAAGTCAAATTACACTCAGGGCTCCGTTTATTACCCATAAAATGATTTTCATAAGTAAAATATTTTTCATTAAAATCATTTTTCGGAAAGGAAATTGTTTTCATGGGGCCTTAATAAACTACTCAAAGTGTAAGATGTTGGAATTTATGCCATAGAGCTTCATTTATTGTAAAACGGAATTGATTATCGTAATAATAATAAATTCATTATTCATTTATCAAAGTTGTTTGATTTAGATCGCATATTGTCTAATTTTCTTATTTACCTTATTACTCTTATACTTTCAGACTTAGTGTATGTTTGATGCATAAGAAGATTTAAGTCTGAAGTTAGTAATCTAAATAGTCCATAGAGAGCAAACCAAGAAGGTACTTTATTTGTGGTATATCTATAACTGCGGTCCATTCTATACTTGTATGATGACCTTAATCCGAGATCGTTCATGTAGTGACATGGGAATGGAGGCACCTTGTATGATTAGATCATATAGGATTGGACTCAGATAAATACAAATTTCTTTTAATATCCGTTAACCTAAGAAATTCATTTTATCTACAAGATGGTCATATATGGATTCGATCTTAATCCTGAGTGTATTAGGAAATCCTGCATGTCAGGCTATGTCATTTGATTTACTATGGTGAGGTTGGTGTAGTATTCCCGGCCAATAACTACGTATTTTGGGGATATGGTTTGGTGTGTAGTTGAGAATATTTTACATAGATATGGAATTCACTCATTCTTTTGAGAAGAAGAAGAATATATATTTTAAGAGTTGATTTGAGACTTGAACAATTTGAGCGCTCAACTTTTCTATTACGAATAGAAAGTTTTATGTTCATAATTGTTATGAATTAATTGTTCATTATAGAATCAACGGTGCTTAAGAGACAAAATATTTAAAGGGGTATAACAGACTTATGACCCGACTCTATTATGAGATATTCGTGAAGAGCTATGTAATGACTATATCGATGGACACCGAAGTTGTTCGTTTTAATTTCCATCTACGGTGACGGGAGTTCGACTTCGAGTTTTTAATGGAATAACACGGAGTTAATAATTCGTAATATTTGATTAAATGGTTTAATTAATATTTCAGAATTATTGGAGCTCGGAACCGTAGGTCCATTTGGTCTTCGTGCTAGCTCGATTAACTGTAGCAAATCTAATATAATTAGATTGTCTAATAATATGCTCACATAATATTTATATATTAATAATACAATTAATAATATAGTTTGTCACAAATGAAAATAATATTAATTAGTTTAATATTATATTTTCTATTATTTTTGATTATGAGATAATCAAATAATAATTATAAGATAATTATTACACCATTAATAATTATGAGATGATTATTACATCATCATTGATAATCCATAATTATGAGATAATTATTACATCATTATTGATAACGGTAAATGCATTATCAAGATAAGCCTTCATGGTTTTCCAAATCATCCACCAAGTTTTAGTTAATTAGTTTTGACCTAATTACCTAACTTGTTCCATTACCTAATGATTTTGGTTGACACTCCACTCAAGTGTGTTGGCCATTTACAATTTGATAAGATGAGTGGATGTTGATGGTTGAAGTTGGTAAGATTAAATTCTCTACACTCTCCACTTAATGTTAGTTGAGTGAATTAAGCAAAAATAAATTTACACAAAGAGAGAGTTAGAGAGTATATTCAAACAAACACAAAAGTTGTGAGAGAGTTTGAAAATCAAGAATTTTTTCTTAATAGTTAAGACATAAAAATTCTATATGAGTTAGATATTGATCTAGTTCATCTCATATTGCGAAAAGAATTTGTGACAATATTATTTCTCTAAATTGGTTAGAGTTTTGATAATTTTCTAAAAAGTTTAGAGGTAGATCTTTGTGAGTGAAGCCCTGATGAGCGGAAAATATATCAATATTTACCGCCCCTTTTACTTAATAATTTGTTTAGTTTCTCGGGTTTGATGAACGTTTTGATGTGTTTTAGTTTATTTTGCAGATAAAATAATATTGAGACTCAATGAAATCATTTAGGACGAAATGTGGGTCAAATAAGGGCAAAAATTGGACTTGACATATTAATTTTGGAGATTGGAAACTAGAAATGGCGTTCTAACGAAGTGCAGTTTCGGAAATTCTAATTTTGCACAATTGTCGTATTTTGGGCATAACGTTTTACTCCGATATCGGATTGAGCTGATTCAAGTTCCAGATTAAATAAGACTCAATGATATACAACTTTGAAGAACTAAATAATTTCGAATTCTGAAGATTTCATGACCGAAATTGATGAAACATCCGCAAGTGTGTTATGTGTAATTATTAAAGTCATTTTCAAAGCAAATAAATAAATAAAAAAATAAAAATAGTCAAACTCCCACCAAACATGATAGAAATTAGTGGAGCAATTAGTGGAGTAATTAATAATGGATTTGGTGGAGTAATTAGTGGAGCAATTAATAATGGATTTGGTGGATGATTTGATGGAGGCAAAATTTTACCTATAAATACCAAGCCATTTCATTTGTAAATTCATACTTTCTTCTAAGGAATTCCTTAAGAATACTAAGAAGATTGTATCTTGTTTATTTATTTACAGCTTTCAGTAATTAATTTCAGCTTTCGCACTTTCTTTTCTTTAATTTTCAGTTTTAACTCTCTGCAATTTACTTTTACGCATAGTACTTTTCTTTCTCTAATATTCAGTTTTTACTTTTCAGTAATGAGGAGGTAACTCCCCATTGTTGGGGTAAAAGGTAAAACTTTTATTACTAATATTTAGATTAATCTCCCTTAATTATAATATATAAACTAGTTAAAACCTGACTTAACGAGGATACCGCCATATTGGTCAGTTGGTAATTATTTAAATTGGTTTTAACCTGACGAAACTGGATACCGCCTGATTGGTCGGTTGGTAATTAATTATTAATTTGACTTAATCTGGATACCGCCTATATGGCTGGTTGGTAATTATCATGTAAAGTTAATATATTATATTAAGGGAGATATCTAAAATAGAAGTAATAAAAGTGGATCCTTTTACCTCAGCATTTTCTTTTACTGTACTTTTACTTTATTTACTTTTCAGTAATTTAATTTCATATTTACTTTTCAGCAATTTACTTTCAGCAATTTACTTTCAGCATTTACTTTTCAACATTTAATTTTCAGTATTTAATTTCAGCATTTACTTTCCGTCATTTACTTTTCAGCAATTTACTTTTCAGCATTTTACTTTATGTCTTTTATTTTATTTAAGTTTTTACTACCCGTAAATATATGTCATAACTAAGCCAGTTATCTGGGGTTGTGATGAAGTCCAATATCATCGGTTTATAAGGGGTTAAATTACGGTTTGGGTAATATAAAGGTTTATTTATTGAGCCTTAGTTTTAATGCATCTTGTTAACTGGCCATTAATAAGATTGATTCGGTAAACTTAAAATGAACTTGGAAAAGAGATTTTAGGTTTAAGACCTTAAACTTAATAGCCCACGATCTTCCTTGAGGATAGATAACCCTTTAATAGATTTCCTTACAGGATATGAATATACCTGTCGGGCGGGGGTAGCCATAATTGGAACTTGATCTTAATGAATTCAGATAACTTGGTTAACATAGGAATATGACTAATTGGGTTATACTGGGTATTTGTATTTGACCATCGGAAGAGGCTTTTACATAATTTCGTGTTCCAGGTTAATAAACCAATATATTACACAAACGTAAAATAACCACTTCATCTTTTAAAAAATATATTGGAATGATTCACAACCCTGGATAGTTTTATAAATTTGAATTTTCTTCAATCTACTTTCAACCAATTTATTTAACTTCATAAATTGATACTTGTAAACATTGATAGTCACGAAAATTGATAGTCACCACCCAATCAAACAATCAATCCATTAGATACTTGTAAACATTTAACTTCATAAATTGATAACAAAAGGTTTTAAGTCTTCGTGGGATCGATACTTTTTATACTACTTAAACAATACGTGCGCTTGCGTTATACGCGTGTGATTACACGCCTGTCAAGTTTTTGGCGCCGTTGCCGGGGACTTATTTATCTTTCACTATTAGTTTTGAGGTTAGATACCTTTACTTGTATCTAATTTCTTTTTACTTATTGTTTTTGTTTTCTTGTGTTCCAGGTTCTCAAACACTAAATGAGACGAACCAGAATCTTTGGAAATCCGACCGCTTGACCCAGAGATTGAAAGAACCATCAGACAGTTGAGAAAGGAAAGGCGAGAAGGCTAAGAAGCACTGATCAACATGGAACCTGGACCTTTAGAGGTTGCACCACCAATTCCCATTCGAGACAAAACCATTCTGGTGGTTGATAGACTCATTTCTTGTATTGTATTTCCTCCCTTAACAGCAAATTCGGGTGACATCAAAACATGCATCCAGATGATTAAGCAGTCAGTACAGTTTGGGGGAAATGCAACTGAAGATCCTAATGCCCACATCAGCAACTCCCTAGAAGTTTGCGGTACTTTCAATTACAACCGAGCAGCTGAAGAAGTAATGAGACTGCGGGTTTTTCCATATTCCCTGAAAGACAGAGCTAAAGCTTGGCTACATTCGTTACAAGCAAGTTCCATCACAACTTGGAATACTCTAGCCACCAAATTCCTTGCAAAGTACTTTCCACCAGCCAGAACTGCAAAGTTGAGGAATGACACCACATCCTTCATGCAATAAGATTCAGAATCCCTTTGCGAAGCTTGGGAAAGATTCAAAGATTTACTCCGGAACTGTCCTCATCATGAGATTGCAAGGTGGCTACAAGTCCAAACCTTCTACAATGGACATTCTTGATTAATGAGAACCATAATTGATGCTGCTGCTGGAGGAGCTTTGATGGCAAAAGGAGAAGATCAGGCCTGGGACTTAATTGAAGAAATGGCCAACAACAATTCTTTATGGCCAACAGAAAGGAGCATGATCCAAAGAATTGCAGGAATTTATGAAGTTGGAGCCAACACAGCACTGAATTCCAAGCTAGATGTGATTTGAAAAAATCTGGAAACTATTAACATGAAAGTTAATGGTGGATCCACAAGTTCACCATTTGGAGGAGTACCTGAGTCAGAATCTTACAACCAACAAGAATAGACAGTGAACTATGTCAACAATTTCAACAGACAGAGGAACAATCCATATTCCAACACCTATAACCTAGGGTGGATGGATCATCCCAATTTTTCATGGAGCAACAATTCAGGGCCAAGGAACTATCCACCACTTGGATTTGCATGAAAAAGAACCAGGAATTGCAGAAGTGATGGCTCAGTTAGAAAATACGATGCTATGATTCAGAGCCAATATGCCTATATCAAAGCATTGGAGAATCAAATTGGACAACTGGCCAATGCTCAGAGTTACAGACCACCAGAAAATCTTCACAGTAACACAGAACCAAATCCAAGGAACCGAGGGAAGGAGCAATGTCAAGTCATTACTTTGAAAAGCGGTACTGAAATCAACAAAGATGTTGGAATCAAGGCAACCATTGAAGAAGTTCCAAAATATGCAGTTCCACAGATGGAAGAAAAAGAAGCAAAGGAAAAATATCAAGAAAGAATCACTTTACCTCCACCTTTTCCTCAACGACTCCAGAAAAAAAAATTGGATAAACAGTTTCCTCGATTCTTGGAGGTGTTCAAAAAGCTCCATATCAACATTCTATTGCAGAAGCCTTGGAAGAAATGCCCAGCTATGTCAAATTTATGAAATACATTCTTTCACGAAAACGGAGATTGGGAGATTACGAGACAATAACATTGACGGAAGAATACAACGCCATCATTCAGAGGAAACTTCCCCCAAAGTTGAAAGATCCTAGCAGTTTACTGTACCATGCACCATTGGAGAACATTATATCGGTAAGGCTTTGTGTGATTTGGGTGCAAGTGTTAATTTAATGCTTTTTTCTATTTACAGGAAACTGCAAATTGGAGAAGCAATGCCTACCTCAGTTTCTCTGCAACTTGCTGATCGAAGGCTCACATTTTCGAGAGGTGTAGTTGAAGATGTGCTGGTCAAAGTTGACAAACTCATTCTCCCAGCAGATTTTATTATCTTTGACATGGAAGAAGACAAAGATGTACATATCATCCTTGGGAGACCATTCTTGGCTACAGGTCGAACTGTGATTGATGTACAAAAATGAGAACTAACCATGAAAGTTCAGGACCAAAAAGTTACTTTCAACGTTTTCAAAGCCATGAAATTCCAGAGCGATGAAAAAGAAGAAGAATGTTTCAGAATTGATGTTGTTGATAATATCGTTCAGGATACTGATACAATTCCCACAGACAAACTTGAAGCTTGCATCACCAACATGACTGATAGCGAGCTAGATGCTGAAATTCTGGAATGTATCAACTATCTTGACAAGCCATTCCGATTAAAATCGACACCACCAGTGAAAAGTCTGGAACTCCGAAGAAAGATCAAATCAAGCCCTCAATTTAAGAACCACCACAGTTGGAGCTAAAGTTACTGCCGAGCCATCTCAGGTATGCATTTCTTGGAAACTCTTCTGAATTACCTGTGATTATTTCTTCTTCGCTAACATTGGAGCAGGAAGAAAAAATGCTGAGAGTATTACGGGACACAAGAAAGCCATTTGCTGGACTATAGCGGACATTCAAGGCATTAGTCCATCATTTTGCATGCACAAGATTCTGATGAATGATGAGTACAAACCCACAGTGGAGCATCAATGGAGACTCAATCCAATCATGAAGGAGGTCGTGAAGAAAGAAATCATCAAATGGTAGGATGCTGGCATCATTTACCCTATCTCAGATAGCACATGGGTGAGTCCTATGCAGTGTGTACCAAAGAAATGAGGAATTATTGTAGTCACAAATGAAAAGAACGAGCTGATTCCAACAAGAACAGTGACTGGATGGAGAGTATGCATGGACTACAGAAAACTGAATAAAGCAACGAGGAATGACCATTTTACGCTGCCATTCATTGATCAGATGTTAGACAGACTGGCGGGACATGAGTATTATTGCTTTCTGGATGGATATTCAGGGTACAATTAGATTGCCATCGCCTCAGAAGATCAGGAGAAAACCACTTTTACATGTCCCTATGGTACTTTTGCTTTCCGCAGAATGCCATTTGGATTATGTAATGCACCTGCCACATTTCAACGTTGCATGATGGCCATCTTCTTAGACATGCTGGAGCAGAGTATGAAGGTTTTCATGGATGACTTCTCTGTGTTTGGAGATTCTTTTGACCACTTCTTGCAAAATCTGGAACATGTATTACAAAGATGCGAAGATACCAATCTGGTACTCAACTGGGAGAAATGCCACTTCATGGTGCAGGAAGACATTGCTCTTGGTCATCGGATCTCACAAAAGGGAATCGAGGTAGACAAAGTAAAGATTGAGACAATTGAAAAATTATCTCCACCAACATCTGTAAAAGGGATTCGGAGCTTTCTTGGACATGCATGTTTTTACAGGAGATTTATCAAAGACTTTTCCAAGATTGCTAAACCTTTGTGCAATCTTCTGGAGAAAGATGTGCCTTTCAACTTCACCATAGAATGCCAGGAAGCTTTTGAGATCCTGAAACAGAAGCTTGTTTATGCTCCTATCATTGTGGCACCAGACTGAACCTTTCCATTTGAGGTGATGTGTGATGCTAGTGATTTTGCTATAGGTGCAGTTTTGGGATAACGCAAAGCAAAGATTTTGCATGCCATTTACTACTCTAGCAGAACTCTGAATGAAACTCAACTCAACTACACAACCACTGAAAATGATTTGCTTGCAGTTGTGTTCACTTTTGACAAATTCTGATCTTATCTGTTGGGTCTTAAGGTGGTGGCCTACACAGATCATTCAGTAATCAAGTATCTGATCGTGAAGAAAGATGCCAAGCCCAGATTGATCCGTTGGAAAGTTCTTCTACAAGAATTCGATGTGGAGATCAGAGACAGGAAAGAGACAGAAAACCTAGTGGCAGATCATTTATCAAGGCTGGAGAATGGAGATACAGCTGGCAAAGAACTAACAATCAAAGAAACGTTTCCAGATGAACAGTTGTTTGCCATTAAACAACAGGAAGTCCCTTGGTATGCTAACTATGTCAACTAAATAGTATCAGGAAAATGGCCGTTGGAATGGACAACTCAGCAACGGAAGAAATTCTTCAAAGAAGTCAAGCACTATGTCTGGGATGAGCCGTACCTGTTCAAATATTGTGCGGATCAATTATTGAGACTGTGTGTACCACATGAGGAGGTCAATAGTGTCATGCAGCATTTCCATTCATCACCTTATGACAGACATTTCAGTGGAAACAAAACTGTAGCCAAAATCCTACGATCAGGTTTGTTCTGGCCCATTTTTTTTAAAGATGCTTATCTATTGCTCTTCAATGTGACAGGTGCCAGAGAACGGGAAATATTTCCAGAAGAAATGAAGGACCTTTGCAAAACATTCTTGAAGTGGAGATATTTGATGTATGGTGTATTGATTTTATGGACAATTTGTTCCATCATTCGGAAACATGTACATACTGGTTGCAGTAGACTATGTCTCCAAATGGGTTGAAGCGATTGCACTACCATCCAATGATTCAAAAGTGGTGATCAAATTCCTTAAAAAGAATATTTTCACTCGCTTCGGGACACCTCGGGCGATTATCAGTGATGGTGGCTCACATTTATACAATAGATACTTCGATGCACTCCTATCGAAATATGGAGTTACTCATAAGGTTGCCACTGCCTATCATCCACAGTCAAATGGACAGGTGGAAGTTTCAAACAGGGAGATCAAACGAATCTTGGAAAGAACCGTTGGATCAACAAGGAATGACTGGTTTGAAAAACTAGATGACACATTATGGGCTTACCGATTAGCTTACAAGACACATATTGGTATGTCCCCATATCAAATGGTGTATGGAAAAGCGTGCCATCTGCCAGTTGAGCTTGAACATAAGGCGTACTGGGCATTGAAGAAGTTGAATCTTGATCCACAAGCTGCAGGAGAGAAAAGACTTCACCAACTCAACGAATTTGAGGAATTTCGCCTACGGGCTTATGAAAATGCCAAACTGTACAAAGAAAAGACCAAGATATGGCATGATAAAAAAATAGTGCGCAGACAATTAGAGCCAGGACAGCAGGTGTTGTTATACGATTCACGGCTGAAACTTTTTCCTGGAAAGCTGAAATCAAAGTAGTCAGGTCCATTTGTGATTACTCAGGTGTTACCATACGGAGTTGTTGAGATATATAACCCCAAGTCCAACAACACATTCAAAGTTAACAGCCAGCGTGTCAAGCACTATTGGGGAGAATCATTTGAGCGACAAAAAGAAAGTGTCACACTTTCAGATCCAGCATAATGTTCGAGCAATCATGTCTAGCTAACGACATAAACTTAGCGCTAGTTGGGAGGCAACCCAAGCAATTTGTGTATATATTGTGATGTGGTGTGTTTTAATTTTTGTGTGTTTAGTTTTTGCAGGTTAAGATGTATTTCAGGATGGAAGAAGCTCTCGCAAATCTTCACAAGCAATTTCTTTCTCTCCCTCTAAATTCTCTGTTGAAAGTCTACAAAACTCGCTTGGAACGGATGATACTTCTGATGATCAAAGGTATTCCTAATGACATTCGTTGGGTAATCGAAGCACAAGTCTGATTAGCAGGTGAGTATTCTAATTCTTATAATTCTTATATGTCTGGTTTTGGAAAAAACACATATGCAAAGAAACGTAGAGCTAAGCAAATGAGTGTTTGTTACAAATGTGCACGCTGGAATTGCAATACTCGTTGTCATTCATTAGGAATGGTGTCTGATAATCGCAAAGATAAAATTAAATTCATTAGGGATGGCTTGAGTAATGAGTCTTTAGATGATATATCTTCAACTCTTGAGACGGCTCCCAGTGGATATGTTCATATAGCCATCCGTAAATTACATACACAATTCCAAAAAGAAAGACAACAGTTAAGTCTCGGGAATCTGACTCAAAAAGACCATGTTTGCCAATTTATAAGAAAATTGGATGGGAAGCTTGTCCCTGACGCATAGAAGTCAATCAAGATGTAAATTATTTTAAATATTATATCTTTTTGTCTTTTCCTAATAATTGTGATTTGTTTTTTTATTTTCTCTGACAGGATCCAGGCTACTTTTTGACCTTTAACAATTTACTATTTTGCTACTAATCGTCATTTGGAAGATACTTGTGCTATTATTACTCACCTTTTTCAGGTTCTATAAATTCAACTCATCATTACACCTTTGAAGGCATCCAGATAAAAATGGAAGCTACTTCAAGAAGACGGGTTGAAAACATCTGTGTGTTTTGCGATACCAGTGTTGGTGCTAAACCAGAATACATAACAGCGGCACAAGAATTGGGTCGAGTCATTGCTGCAAGGAATATGCACTTAGTATATGGCGGTGGCAATCTTGGACTAATGGGGATCGTTTCAAAGGCTGTACCTGATGGAGGCAGTCAAGTCTTGGGAATCATCCCAAAACCCTTGGCGGAGGAGAATCTTATTGGATCATCAAACAGCGAGGAACTAATCGTGCCAGGTATGTCTGAACGACTGGTAGAGATGATTAACCGTGCTGATGCTTTTATGCTTTGCCAGGAGGCTTGGGCATGATGGAGGAAATTTTTACAGTACTATCTTGGGCAAACTTGAACATACACAAAAACCGCTTGGATTGTATAATGTTGATGGATTTTATGATTTTCTTTTTGTGTTTCTTGATGATGCCCGGAGAAATTGGTTCGTGTCAAAGCCTGTAAAAGAACTCTTCTTTACTGCCAGAACTGCCCCAGATTTAATTGACCAAATCTTAGCCTTTGAACCTCAAATTGACCTCATTCTTTCCAAGATAAACTGGTCAGATAATGATCGTGTAAGAGGCGTCGGATAATCTGGATATTAACCTTTAACTTTTCATTTAGATGTAGAATTTCAGCTAACTAGGTACGGTTTTCTAAACTCTTCTTCTACTGTTTAAAACATTGGGGACAATGTCTCATTTAGGTTTGGGGGAGGAGAATAGTTAAATTATATCTTATTTTTATTGTTTTAGTTTTAGTCAAAAATTTCGAAAAAACCAAAAAAAAAAAAATTTTAAAATTTTACAAAAAAACCAATTTTTTTTTGTATTTTTGTGTTTATATTTGATTAATCAGGTGAAAATGGTGTGAGATAGCTGTGTAAGGAATTTCCATTCCTGAGACGTATCTCAACCTATTTCGGAACAAGTTAATTTTTGTTATTTCCTTTTAAATTATTTAATTTGTGAATTCTCCATAAAACTGACTAAAATGAATCTTCATATGCTCAGTGATAGGTATTATCAGCATACATGGTAACATACAAGCATGAGCTGTAATTGAAAAGTTTGAAATATTCAGTGCTCTAGTTTAATTGGAGGAAGCATCTATAAAAAACGATGGTGTAAAAAAATAAAAAAAATAAAATAAAAACGTCTGAGATCCGAGTTATTAAGTATGTAAGGGTGTTTTTAACACCTAGTGCCCTAAAACCAACTGGTTTGGGAGTCACTGGCCCAAAGCTCACTACATGGATCAAAGATGTTGCAAAATATATATATATATCTGAAGTCTGAGTAATTAAGTCTGTATGGGTGTCTTTACACCCAGTGCCCTAAAGCCAACTGGTTTGGGAGTCACTGACCCAAAGCTCGCTACATAGATGGAAGATATTGTATGTAAATAAAAAAAATCAATCAAAAATCAAGGAAAAAAAAAAAATCAAAAAAAAAAATTATTCCATTGCTTAAAAAAAGGTGTAAATTCTGATATACTTTAGGACAAAAGTATTACTCTCTTTTCAACTACATTGTGACTATTGTGGGAAAATGAGTTGATTAATATTTTGTTGGCTGTGTATATGGAGAATGGTAAAAATAATCGGAGAATTTACTTATTCGGTAAATTAGAAAGAATAAAATAATTATTGACTTAGATAAGAAGTTTCACCCGTTAGTCACTAACTTTTTTATTCTATTTTCTCTTGTCTTTTTGCTTTTGTGTGCATTAGTTTTACTATCTTTTTACTTTTATAAGACGTTTGTGGGTATCGTCGCTTGTGTAAACCCTCACGAGACTATAACTCGTCCACTAGGGACACCTTAGAGTTTAAAGGCTTGTTGCATACGCTAAATGCAACCGTGATCCCTACGAAAGTGGCTTAGTTTAATTTTAATTATTTCTTGTTTTTATTTTCTTGTTTTGCTCGAGGACTAGCAAAATGTTAGGTTTGAGGGTGTGATGAGCGGAAAATATATCAATATTTACCGCCCCTTTTACTTAATATTTTGTTTAGTTTCTCGGGTTTGATGAATGTTTTGATGTGTTTTAGTTTATTTTGCAGATAAAATAATATTGGGACTTAATGAAATCATTTAGGACGAAATGTGGGTCAAATAAGGGCAAAAATTGGACTTGACATATTAATTTTGGAGATTGGAAACTTGAAAGGGCGTTCTAACGAAGTGTAGTTTCAGAAATTCTAGTTTTGCGTAATTGTCGTATTTTGGGCATAATGTTTTACTGCGATGTCGATTGAGCGGATTAAAGTTCCAGATTAAAGAAGACTCAATGATCTACAACTTTGAAGAACAAAATAATTTCAAATTCTGAAGATTTCATGACCGAAATTGATGAAACATCCGCAAGTGTTATGTGTAATTATTAAAGTCATTTTCAAAGCAAATAAATAATAAATAATAAAAATAGTCAAACTCCCACCAAACATGATAGAAATTAGTGGAGCAATATAATGGATTTGGTGGAGCAATTAGTGGAGCTATTAATAATGGATTGGTGGATGATTGATGGAGGCAAAATTTTGCCTATAAATACCAAGCAATTTCATTTGTAAATTCATACTTTCTTCTAAGGAATTCCTTAAGAATACTAAGAAGATTGTATCTTGTTTATTTATTTACAGCTTTCAGTAATTAATTTCAGATTTCGCACTTTCTTTTCTTTACTTTTCAGGTTTTACTTTCTGCAATTTACTTTTACGCACAATACTTTTTTTTCTTTAATTTTCAGTAATGAGGAGGTAACTCCCCCTTGCTGGGGTAAAAGGTAAAAGTTTATTACTAATATTTAGATTAATCTCCTTAATTATAATATATAAACTAGTTAAAATCTGACTTAGCGAGGATACCACCATATTGGTCGGTTGGTAATTATTTAAATTGGTTTTAACCTGACTAAACTGGATACCGCCTGATTGGTCGGTTGGTAATTAATTATTAATTGACTTAATATGGATACCGCCTATATGGCTGGTTGGTAATTATATGCAAAGTTAATATATTATATTAAGGGAGATATCTAAAATAGAAGTAATAAAAGTGGATCCTTTTACATCAACATTTTCTTTTATTGTACTTTTACTTTATTTACTTTTCAGCAATTTACTTTTCAGCATTACTTTTCAGAATTTACTTTTCAGCAATTTTCTTTCAGCAATTTACTTTTAGCAATTTACTTTCATCAATTTACTTTTCAGCATTTACTTTTCAGCATTTAATTTTCAGTATTTAATTTCAGCATTACTTTCCATCATTTACTTTTCAGCAATTTACTTTTCAGCATTTACTTTATGTCTTTTATTTTATTTAAGTTTTTACTACCCATAAATATGTGTCGTAACTAAGCCAGTTTTCTGGGGTTGTGATCAAGTCCAATATCACCAGTTTATAAGGGGGTTAAATTACGGTTTGGGTAATATAAAATTATATTTATTGAGCCTTAGTCTTAATGCATCTTGTTAACTGGCCATTAATAAGATTGATTCGGTAAAGTTTAAAATGAACTTGGAAAATGGATTTTAGGTTTAAGACCTTAGACTTAATAGCCCACGATCTTCCTGAGGATATATACCCTTTAATAGATTTCCTTACAGGATATGAATATACCTGTCGGGCGGGGGTAGCCATAATTGGAACTTAATCTTAATGAATTCAGATAACTTGGTTAACATAGGAATATGACTAATTGGGTTATACTGGGTATTTGTATTTGACCATCGGAATAGGCTTTTACATAATTTCGTGTTCCAGGTTAATAAACCTATATATTACACAAACGTAAAATAACCACTTCATCTTTTAAAAAGATATTGGAATGATTCACAACCCTGGATAGTTTTATAAATTTGAATTTTCTTCAATCTACTTTCAACCAATTTATTTACTTGTTTTAATTTTAAAGTCACCACCTAATCAAACAATCAATCCATTAGATACTTGTAGACATTTAACTTCATAAATTGATAACAAAAGGTTTTAAGTCTCCGTGGGATCGATACTTTTTATACTACTTAAACGATACGTGCGCTTGCGTTATACGCGTGTGATTACGCGCTGGTCAAGTTTTTGGCGCCATTGCGGGGACTTATTTATCTTTCACTATTAGTTTTGAGGTTAGATACATTTACTTGTATCTAATTTCTTTTTACTTATTGTTTTGTTTTCTTGTGTTTCAGGTTCTCAAACACTAAATGAGATGAACCAGAAGCTTTGGAAATCCGACCGCTTGACCCAGAGATTGAAAGAACCATCAGACAGTTGAGAAGGGAAATGTGAAAAGGCTAAGAAGCACTGATCAACATGGAACCTGAACCTTTAAAGGTTGCACCACCAATTCCCATTCGAGACAGAACCATTCCGGTGGTTGACAGACTCATTTCTTGTATTGTACTTCTCCCTACAAGCAAATGCGGGTGACATCAAACATGCATCCAGATGATTCAGCAGTCAGTACAGTTTTGGAGGAAATGCAACTGAAGATCCTAATGCCCACATCAGCAACTTCCTAGAAGTTTACGGTACTTTCAATTACAACCGAGCAGCTGAATAAGCAATGAGACTGCAGGTTTTTCCATATTCCTGAAAGACAGAGCTAAAGCTTGGCTACATTCGTTACCAGCAGGTTCCATCACAACTTGGAACACTCTAGCCACCAAATTCCTTGCAAAGTACTTTCCACCATAAGGTCATATGGGAATATAAGACCATAAGGTCATATTCATTCAAGTGTTGTAAGTTCATTTCCTTTGTAATAAGTCCATTATTTAACCCTATTTGTAACTTAGAGGAGCCAATGCCACGAAGGACTAATTATGAAGAAATTCTGCAAAGAACTCAACAACACACCATGGAACATGATTTGAAGACCATTGATGCATTTGATTTATTATACTAATTAGATTAGTATAGAAAAATAAGAGCTCGGTTAATGTAATTTGTAATATGATAAATTTTTAAAATTTATCCCCTGGAAAACAGCGTGCATCGCGACGCCAACCTAATTGTGTCACGACCCCGCACATTTCAGAAAGTCCAGTAAGCTACTGGAACAGGCTGTGTCGCGACGCAAGGATACCGACATCACGACGCAGACAGTACCTAATGCATTTTCAGGTTCTATATTTCATGGGCGTCGCGACGCCCACTAGTGGGAGTGGCGACGCCCGTGCCTAGGTGAATATGTATGTTTTAAAATGTTTAATGACATTTCAAATAGCCTAGAGTGCCTACTCTTGCATTTTCACATGCCATAACATGTAGACATGTATGATATTCTAGTAATAAAATATGATTTTATGTAAATTTAAAAGTGAAATTAGAATATGAGATGCATGCAAACGGATTAATAAGATTAATTAGTTTAACAATTAAAAAATTGTGAATTCATGTTTAAGAACAAATGGACCTTATGAGTACATTATTTTCCTTGGTATATCGGATGGAAACCCGGACGTAAATTCCATAGCCGATTCTGAATGGACGGTAATATGGTCTGCACTCGGGATACAATACCATGTACCTTTGGAATAAATAATGTGTTTTTATCAATTAAATGGTTTAATGACATTTGGTCCGTTCGTTGAATTCTAAATTTTATAACTTATAAGTGGACTAATATTTTAAAAGTTAAAATAGATTAGATCACTTAAGCAAACTTGATTAAATTAGTTTAATTAAGTTAATTGGTTAGTAAAGACTAATCAGAATTAGTGAATAAAATTCGAAGTGTTAAAATTGGTTAGATCACTAATAATACACTAGTATTAATTAGGTTGTGTTTTAGCCGAGCATAATCTAAATTCATTAGAAACTAGTGAGATAAAAACCTTACACTTCAAAATAGTGAGTGAGAGAGGGGTATACCACAATATATCCCACGATCTCCATTGTTATCCAAAAATGTGAGATTCAATAGGCGTCTCGAGGTAGTTTTGTTCCTGTCCCCGTATGGATGGTGTCCTTATTGGGTCAATATCAGGTTTGGATTCCGAGAGGATAGGGACTCTAGATGTATTCAGTGATTTAACCTACCCTATGGCGGCACTTCACTAGTTAAGTCCAAGGGTTCCGAAATAATGGGTCACACTCACAAATGAATGATTAAGTTGTTAATCAAAGCTTCCTTGATCGAAATGACGGTAGTTGGGTTGATATAAGAATTAGAGTTATTTCAGATATATTAATTAATTGAGAATGTCCCAATCTATCATGCGAATACTTGACCTATCCTACGGCAGCACTTATTTGTGGGATGATAGATAATTGTCGCATAGTAATTCTTTTAGTTTTCTAATTCATTATACATTGATCATGCATCATGTTAAATTTTATGCCTAAATATTTGACGATTTCAATATGCGATGAATGAATGTTGAATGCGCGTTTATTTCTTTCAACCATGGCATTTGCAATTATTTCAATTCTCAAATAACAAGAAAAAAATTAACCGGGGATAATTATGTTAAATGGAAAAGTGACATGAATGATATCTTGGTCTCCGAAGACCTTAAGTTTATCCTTATAGAGGAATGTCCTCCTGAGCCAGCCCCAAATGCTGACAGAGCTACGCGTAATGCCTATAATAATTGGATTAAGGCCGATGAGAAAGCCCATAGCTATTTGATAGCATCCACGTCTGAGACTCTTGCTGCACAACATGCGACTATGAAGACTGCATCAATGATTATGCAGTCATTACAGAACATGTTTAGGAAACCTTCAGATCGGGCACAACATGAGACTATTGCCTTTATTTTGACCGCTAGGATGAAGGAAGGTGCATCAGTCCGAGACCATCTGTTAATGATGATGTCTCATCTTAATATGGCTGAAACCCATGGTGCACATATCAATGTGTAAAGCCAAGTGACTATGATCATGGAAACCCTTCCGAAGAGTTTCCTACAGTTTAAGAGCAATTGTTCCATGTACAAGTTGACTTTTACGTTGACACAACTGCTCAATGAACTCACCAATTACGAGAACATCATGATGGGTCCTCGTAGATACGATGCCGAGGTAAATATTGTCGAATCTTCTAAATCTGCAAAGAAAAAGAAGAAAGGCAATTGGAAGGCTAATGCAAAGCCAATAAAGAAGAAGAACATAGGCTCTAAAGGAACCAATACCAAAGGAAAATGTTTCCATTGTGAGCAACAAGGGCATTGGAAAAGGAATTGTCTGAAATACCTTGCTGAGCTTAAAGAGAAGAAAAACACAGGTAAATACGATTTACTTGTCATTGATTCTCTTTAGTGGAGGATGATAAATCTGTTTGGATTGTTGATTTTGGTGCTACTAACCATGTTTGTTGTTATTTATAGCTTCTTGAATCATGGAGGGACCTTGCTGAAGGTAGCTTCACCAGGGAGTTGGGACATGGGATGTTGTTTCAGCTAGAGCAGTAGGAGTTTCCAGATAAACTTTAATAATAGTTATTATGTTTAAATAATGTGTTTTATATTCCTAGTTTTCGTAGGAATTTGATTTCTGTAACAAAACTAATGAAACATGATTTTCCATTTCATTTGATAATAAATCAGTTATCATTAAAAGAAATAGATTAAAATATACACAGGAAACTTGAGAGTAATATAAATATAAGGTTGTTAATGCATGACTCACTATTTATACTAAAATGTTTAAGATGAAGATCTAAAACTAAACGGAAAAAGATTTCTCAAGATGATACCTATATTTTGTTAGGGATATGCCCTATACCCAACTTGTGGATGGGCTATATGTATATGTATTTGTAATATTTTCATTAATTAATAAAATGTCAATCTTTATTATACGTGTCTTACATAACTTATATGAATCATCATCACTATAGTAAAGCACTTGGAGTAATAAGACGATGGCTTCCACGCCTCATGAGAATCATTACTCTTAAATGTTACTAGTCATAGTTTTGTGAATAATCTGGGCGTTCACAAAGCGGAGATACTAGATTGATGATATGATCCGCCCTTAAGTGGGGTAGCCGATCTCATAGGCTACTAGCGGAGATTCGTCCGCTTAGTGTATCACATGGATGCATGAGTTGCTCGTGTCTATCGAACTGACCGCCAAAAGTTTTCATATGGAGTGTTTATCACATGTGTCTGTGAGAACTTTCATGTATCGATTATATGACTAGTCCTTAGACTTGAGGTCTTTACAATCTTATGTGTGGATCAAATAACTTTGACATTCTCCTTCTCCGGTTCAAAGATCCGGTCATAAGGGTATGATTGGGTCATTTGTTGAAACACATGAAGTTTGTAAGATACAACAAAGAATCGCCACTCTCTCGGATAATATTTCTTATAAGAGTAGTATTCGTGGGTTGATATGTGTGATCAGTGCTTGAGACTGTGGCCACAACGGAAGAATCATGTGAGATTCTTGGGTTAGCACGATTCATGACACTATCAACATTATACCTTTGACCATATGGGTAGACATTTTCTGTAACCTAGGTCAATAGATGGGGATACAATGAAGCGAGGGATCTTATCATATGTAAATCACATACAGAATGGGTATATATATATTTCCTTCTCATTTAGGGGCCTTGGCATGTTGCTAAATGCCAACCTTGGTCATTGAAATCGAACGACCATCTGATCGGAGGATAATTTATGTTCGATTAAATTATCACGATTCATTTCATGTCCAACTTGAGGGGAACCCAAAATGTCACACACAACAAAGTCGAAATCAATGGTTAATAGTGCACATTACAAATATAACAGCATATATGATTGCTGTAGGAATTGTTCATAAATGGTTCAATGTGTTTAATTATTAAATAGATCATTTATGAGGTTCCATAGTGGCTTAGGGATTGGTGAATGACGATGGGGGCACTTTGGGAATTGAAATAAAAAATTTTTTTACTATTCACGTGAATAGTAATGTGAATAGTAATTTTTTTTTTTATTGTTTTGAATTCCAATTCGGCCCAAACTCTTATTAGGGTTTTATAATCTCATTAAACCACTAAATTAAGATCCAATGGGTAAGATTAAATTAGCTTTTATCCCACATCGGATTCTTAATTAATTTTGTTGTCTTTGGAGCACTATATAAACCCAAAGAATTCTTTACAAATTTGCTACACCAAAAACCTTTCATATCTTTGGTTTTTATAGTGAGCAACTCTAAAGTTTAAGAGTAAGCCACTGATTTTGAGGATCCTTAAGTCTAATTGACTAGAGGAACCTCGAGTTAAAAGTTTTGAGGTATTTGCCTAGGCTAGGACCAAGGGCAAAATACCCGTGCACTGAAGGCGTTGTCTTGCCGTTGAGTTTTGGCTTTGGTGTGTGCATCTTTGGAGGCCACACACTTGGGTGGCTCCTTGGAACTTTGAAGAGCTTGCTGAGTTCGAGAAAATCTTGTAGATTGGATGGAGGACTGGATGAGTCTTCGGTTCAAGTAAGTCTTTTTCTTTCTTTATTTTAATTAGAGTTCTTATGATAGTTAACATGTTTAGGTTTATGTTCTTTGCATGTTTTATGAGTTTTATGCTTAGAATATATAGTAACATGCCTAGGCTTGTAGAATAATCAAAACAAATGGGTATTGGGCAAGGGAAAGCGGCATAATAATTTTGATTTTTCGTTGCGCACTCGAGGCCGCTTCCCAACAGTGGTATCAGCGCGCCGTTTTGTTTTGATTATTTCTCACTCGTTTGAACTCGAAATTGGGTGTTTAAAAGCTCGTTGGAAAGCTAACACCCTGAACGTAATTTTAGGCACAGTTTTGCATGATTTGGTTAATATTTGAATTGTGAAATTGTATTTAAAGTTTATGCGTCTGCAGAAAAACGTGAATAGTAAATTTATTTGAATAAAATAAAATGCAGTATCATAATTAAATATTAATCAAAGTTATAATGCCTAAAATAATTCCAACATATTAAAACTCATATGCTTGATGATTCTATGTATGATTAGAATTGGCATGATTATTTTAGAGTGCAAACATCTAGAGACTTTCTAAGAAATAGAGAGTGTATTGCTTATCCCTTAGCTAAGTAATTATTTCGTGATGAACTTAGAGATTTTACCCTTAAGGCTAATAAATATAAATCACTTGTTTATAATAAAAGATATTATAAAAGATACAAGTGGCTTGGGACCAAGGGGTTAATAAAACTTTCCAAACTAAAGTTAATTTAACCAAAGGTATTACTAGAGTTAGATAATGATTTGGTGTCTTCCTTCACTCATTATCTTTTTATAGCCAAAAGGAAAAGCTCTGAAGACATCTAGATAATCATTTACTCAAAGCTTACCTTAAAGCATATTTAAAGTGTTGGACTAATTTGGAGGATCTATTGTTTTTTCCTATCACCAAGGCAATAAGAGCCTAAGAGGTAAGGGTATTTAAGAGAGTTCGCTCCACCCTCCCTCTGGGAAATTTTTAATGGAGGAATCCATTTGACAGTTATTCACTTAACTTTCTAAAATCCTCAATAATAATTTAAGTCTAAAATTTGCCTCCCATTGTAAAGTATAGACCAAAAGGCTTAAACCGTATTGGCAGGACTAGGCTTTACCAGACTGACCAATACCAATTTGTCCTTAAATCGTACTATTGATAATGGTTTGACTTTTCTGAGTCATAAGATGCAGCGACCCATATGCGTGGTCTTATAACTTAGTGGCAAAGATTGGGTGTCCACAAGGACTAGCATAAGCTATGACATGTTTGATTGCCCAACCCAATGATAAAGGAATTGTGATTTATATCATAAATTGGTTGGGAACCTACCTAATTATCGTATTTTATAACGACCGGCCCTAGTCGGAGTTATGAAATGATGATAATGGGATCCTTGCCCACAAGAAATCCATCATATTGGGGTTGATGAGATTTGCTTAAAATTTTAAAACAATTGAGTGGGAGCAACTTCATAATATTAAAAGCCCATGTTATTATGAAACATTAATGAAAACATATTCCTAATTTTAACATTTACTCTTAACATGTGGGTTAAAATATTTCACAAACATTCAAATGGCAAACAGAGTATCACTTCGTTCCATCCTTGATCAACATAAGCTTAAAGGGGACAACTACAATGACTGGTTTAGAAACCTTAAAATTTTCTTACGACAAAAAATGTTTTCTATGTTCTTGAAAGACCATTTCCCCCTGAACCCACCAAAGATGCTGACCAAGATACATTTGATGCTTGGAAGAAACACGTCGATGATGATGAGCAAGCAGTTTGCATAATGCTTGGCTTTATGTCGGACGAACTTCAGAAAGCTCACGAAGATATGGTTGCTCAAACCATCATCTTTCACTTGAAGGAGTTGTATGCAACTTCCGTTCATACCGTGAGATTCCAAGTGTCATGTGCCTTATTCCAAACAAGGTATAAGGAAGGATCTGTTAGTGGACATGTGCTTAAGATGATTGGCCACATTGAAAATTGGCCAACCTCGGGTTCATCATGGATCATGAGATAGGTCACGATCTAATTCTTCAATCCTTACCAAAAGAATTCTCTAACTTTATTATGCAGTTTCATCAGTCTGATAAAGAAGCTACTTTAGCAAAATTGCATAATCTGATAAAACAAGCAGAGAAGGACTTGAAACGGATCTTAAAACCTCCGTCATGCTTACGGGTACGAACCTGAAGCCATGAGGCCCAAAGAAAAATAAGGGCAAGGCCAAAGCTCTAGATCACCTAAAGCCCAATCGTAAGGTGGAGAAGAAAAAGGGAAAGAAGAAATGTTTCTTTTGTGGAAAGAATGGTCATTGGAAGAAAGACTGCAGATCCTTGAAAGCCAAGGAAGTTAGGGAAGCCCAAGAGGCCAAGAAGCCCAATGCTTCAGGTATGTTGTATATGATTGAACTATATTCTCAAAACTCTGAACCTTCTACTTGGGTGCTTGACACCGGTTGTGGGACTCACTTGTGTAACAATGTCCAGGGCCTGAGAAACAGTAGGAGACTATATCATGGGGAGGTTGACTTACGCATGGGTAATGGAGCAAAATCGGTTGCATTATGCGTGAGGACTTATTCATTAGTTTTGCCGAATGGTTTAGTTTTAGACTTATAAGATTATGTTTATGTACCTTCTCTAGTAAAGAACATCATTTCAATTTCCTCTTTATGTAATAAAGGCTTTTCATGCATAATAAGTTGTAATGAATGTTCTATTTATTTCAATGAAATAAAATATAGAGATGGTATTTTGAATAATGGTATCTATGTCTTACAAACTAACAAAGAATGTTCAACCTCTAATATATACAACGTTAACTCGAATAATCTCAATGAATCACTTCTATGGCACAGTCGTTTAGGTCATATCAATGAAACAAGATTAACTAAGCTACATAAGGATGGGTATTTCAAACCCTTCAAATATAAACCTTATGGAACTTGTGAGTCTTGTTTACTTGGTAAAATGACCAAATTACCCTTCAAAGGTAAATGACAGCGTGTAGCGGAGACATTAGAACTCATACACTCTGATGTATGCGGACCAATGTCAGTCACCGCTAGAGGTGGATTCTCCTACTTCATTACCTTTATCGATGATCATTTGCGATATGGGTATGTATACCTTATGCGGTATAAATCTGAAGCCTTTGAGAAATTCAAAGACTTCAAGGCTGAAGTAGAAAACCAGCTGAATAAAAGTATTAAGTCATTAAGGTCTGACCGAGGTGGTGAATACTTAAGCAACGAATTTCAAGATTACTTGAGAGAAAATGGCATTGTTTCCCAGTGGACTCCTCCGGAACTCCACAGCATAATGGGGTCTCCGAAAGGAGAAATCGGACATTATTAGATATGGTCCGATCAATGATGCCAGGCACGGATATACCTATTTCATTTTGGGGTCTTACTTTAAAAACTGTAACACTACTACTAAACCAAGTTCCTTCCAAGACTGTTAGTCAAACACCATATGAGTTATGGTCTGGGAAACGTCCTAGTCATAGTTATCTAAGAGTTTGGGGATGTGACGCATATGTCAAGCTCACATAAACAAACAAATTGGATGATAGGGCAGTTAAATGTAAGTTTGTAGGATATGCCTTGAACTCAATAGCATACGTGTTCTACGTCCCAAATGAACAAAGAACATTTGTCTCACGAAATGCTAAATTTCTAGAGAATGAAATCCTTCTCAAGAAATATAGTGGGAGTAGACTTGACCTCGATGAGGTACGAGAAGAACAAACTAACATAGAACTAAACCCCAGGCCCCTCAAAAGGGCATCGACGAAACAACCATAAGGTTATGAACTCAAAAGGTCTGGTAGGGAAAGACATGAGCCTGAAAGATATGGTTTCCATATTGATGAGGAACATGATCAGGTCATTGATAATGACGATCCCACCAGTTATGACGAAGCAATGTGTGATATTGATTCAGTCAAGTGGCTTGAGGCCATGAAATCCAAAATTGACTCTATGTATTAGAATAAAGTCTAGGACTTGGTAGATGCACCTGAATGGATAAAACCCATAGGCTGCAAGTGGATTTACAAGCGTAAAACTGATGCAGAAGGCAACATCCAAACCTATAAGGCTAGGTTGGTGGCGAAAGGTTATAGACAAATCCAAGGAATTAACTATGATGAAACCTTTTCGCCTGTTGCAATGATAAAGTCCATTCGAATTTTACTGGCACTAGCTGCACACTTTGAATATGAGATTTGGCAGATGGATGTCAAAACAGCTTTCCTTAATGGGAACCTCGTAGAGGAAGTCTATATGACACAACCTGAGGGGTTTGCATCTAAGGATGATCATGATAAAGTATGCAAGCTTAAATGATCCATTTATGGACTCAAGCAAGCCTCCAGAAGTTGGAATATACGATTTGATGAGACAATCAAAGAATTTGACTTTATCAAAAATGTAGACGAGCCTTGTGTTTACAGGAAAAGTAGTGGGAGTGCTGTTGTATTTCTTGTATTATATGTCGATGACATTAATCATCGGGAATGATATTCCCATGATGCAAGCCACCAAGTAATGGTTATCTCAGATTTTCTCCATGAAAGATTTGGTAGAAGCAGCCTACATCCTCGGCATTAAGATCTACCGTAATAGATCTAAGAGGTTGTTAGGACACTCTCAATCTACGTACATAGATAAAGTTTTGAAAAGATTCATACTAGTTGGCTATAGTGCAAATGGGAGATTGTTAGGGATATGCCCTATACCCAACTTGTGGATGGGCTATATGTACATGTATTTGTAATATTTTCATTAATTAATAAAATGGCAATCTTTATTATACGTGTCTTACATAACTTATATGAATCATCAACACTGTAATAAAGCTCTTGGAGTAATAAGACGATGGCTTCCACGCCTTATGAGAATCATTACTCTTAAATGTTCATAGTCATAGTTTTGTGAATAATCTAGAAGTTCACAAAGCGGAGAGACTAGCTTGATGATATGATCCGCCCTTAAGTGGGGTAGCCGATCTGATAGGCTACTAGCGGAGATCCGTCCGCTTGGTGTATCACATGGATGCATGAGTTGCTCGTGTCCATCGAACTGACCGCCGAAAGTTTTCATATGGAGTGTTTATCCCATATGTCTGTGAGAACTTTCATGTATCGATTATATGACTAGTCCTTAGACTTGAGGTCTTTACAATCTTATGTGTGGATCAAATAACTTTGACATTCTCCTTCCCCGGTTCAAAAGATCCGGTCATAAGGGTATAATTGGGTCATTTGTTGAAACACATTAAGTTTGTAAGGATACAAAAGAGAATCGCCACTCTCTCGGATAATATTTTCTTATAAGAGTAGTATTCCAGTTCTCGGGTTGATATGTGTGATCAGTGCTTGAGACTGTGGCCACAGCGGAAAAATCATGTGAGATTCTTGGGTTAGCACGATTCATGACACTATCAACATTATACCTTTGACTATATGGGTAGACACTTTCTGTACCCTAGGTCAATAGGTGGGGATACAGTGAGGCGAAGGATCATATCATATGTAAATCGAATACAAAATGGGTATATATATCTTTCCTTCTCATTTGGGGGCCTTGGCATGTTGCTAGATGTCAACCTTGGTCATTGAAATCGAACGACCATCTGATCAGAGGATAATTTATGTTCGACTAAATTATCACAATTCATTTCATGTCCAACTTGAGGGGAACCCAAAAGGTCACACACAACAAAGTCGAAATCAATGGTTAATAGTGCACATTACAAATATAACAACATATATGATTGTTGTAGGAATTGTTCATAAATGGTTCAATGTGTTTAATTATTAAACAGATCATTTATGAGGTTCCATAGTGGCTTAGGGATTGGTGAATGACGATGGGGGCACTTTGGAATTGAAATAAAAATTTTTTTACTATTCACGTGAATAGTAATGTGAATAGTAATTTTTTTTTTGCTATTTATTTTGGATTCCAATTCGGCCCAAACTCTTATTAGGGTTTTATAATCTCATTAACAACTAAATTAAGATCCAATGGGTAGATTAAATTAGCTTTTATCCCACATCGAATCTTAATTAATTTTGTTGTCTTTGGAGCACTATATAAACCCAAAGAATTCTTTACAAATTTGCTACACCAAAAACCTTTCATATCTTGGGTTTATATAAGTGAGTAACTCTAAAGTTTAAGAGTAAGCCACTGATTTTGAGGATCCTTAAGTTTAATTGACTAGAGGAACCTCGAGTTAAAAGTTTTGAGGTATTTGCCTAGGCTAGCACCAAGGGCAAAATACATGTGCACTCAAGGCGTAGTCTTGTCGTTGAGTTTTGGCTTTGGTGTGTGCATCTTTGGAGGCCACACACTTGGGTGGCTCTTTGGAACGTGGTAGAGCTTGCTGAGTTCAAGAAAAGCTTGTAGATTGGAGGGAGGACTGGAGGAGTCTTCGGTTCAAGTAAGTCTTTTTCTTTCTTTATTTTAATTAGAGTTCTTATGATAGTTAGTATGTTTAAGTTTATGTTCTTTGCATGTTTTTTGAGTTTTATGCTTAGAATATATAGTAACATGCCTAGGCTTGTAGAATAATCAAAACAAATGGGTATTGGGCAAATGGAAAGCGGCATAATAATTTTGATTTTCCACTGCGCACTCGCGGCCACTTCCCAACATCTTTGGCATCTTAGACTTGGTCACATTAACCTTGACCGGATAGATAGACTAATTAAGAATGGAGTTTTAAATCAGTTAAAACTTGGTACTTTACATGTATGTGAATCCTGTTTAGATGGCAAAATGACTAAGAGAACTTTTACTGCCAAAATGACTTCGAGTTTTAAAAAAACCGCTTGAGCTAATACATTCAGACGTTTGAGGACCGATGAATGTAAAGGCCCAATTTGGTTATGAATATTTCATCACTTTCATTGATGATTATTCAAGACATGGGTATGTTTACCTAATGCAGCGAAAGTCAGATACATTTGAAAAGTTCAAAGAGTATCGTGCTAAGGTTGAGAACCAGTTAGGTAAAAACATCAAAATTCTACGATCAGATTGTGTAGGTGCATACCTTGATAGAGATTTCGAGGAATTATTAGTTGAGCATGGAATTGTTTCACAGCTCACATCACCTGGAACACCACAACAAAACGGTGTTGCAGAAAGGAGAAATCAGACCCTACTAGACATGATGAGATCAATGTTTAGTTATAGCACTCTACCTAGTTCATTCTGGGGGGTAGGCATTGGAAACAACAATGTATATCCTGAATGTAGTTCCTTCTAAGTCTGTTTCTAAGACTCCTTTAGAGTTGCAGAATGGTCGTAAAGTTAGTTTGTGACATTTCCGCATATGGGGGTATCCAGCACATGTGCTAAAGAACAAGACTACTAAGTTGGAACCACGTTCACATGTGTGCCTATTTGTAGGCTATCCTAAGGAAACTATGGGTGGATTCTTTTATAGTCCAGAAGATAATAAAATATTTATCTCGCCAAATGCTACATTTCTTGAGGAGGATTATATGAGACAGTTCAAACCTCGAAGTAAAGTGTTACTTGAGGAGTTACAAGCTGGTACAACCAGTAAACCATTGTCAATTATTGACATAGACATAACACCTTCAACATCTGAAAGTCAGATGCAAGTTTATCAGAATATTATACCATCTAGACGTAGTGGGAGGATTTTAGGACAACTTGAACGCTATATAGAAAATGGAGAGATGCAAGTTGTTGCATCTTGTGATGATATAGATTATCCATTGACCTATCGTAGTGCAATGGAAGATACTGATAAAGAGGAATGGCTCAAAGCCATGAACCTTTAGATGATGTCTATGTACTCTAACTCAGTCAGGGAACTTGTAGACCAACCCGAT
Source organism: Zanthoxylum bungeanum (assembly GCA_019454045.1). NCBI lineage: Eukaryota > Viridiplantae > Streptophyta > Magnoliopsida > Sapindales > Rutaceae > Zanthoxylum > Zanthoxylum bungeanum. Next base: position 96,444 of record SKCR01037017.1, on the reverse strand, counting down.
GGAGTAAAACCCATAGGTTTCAAGTGGATCTACAAGAGAAAAAGTGGAATAGATGGGAAAGTACAGACTTTCAAAGCTAGGCTAGTGGCAAAGGGTTATACCCAAAAAGGTGGAGTTGACTATGAAGAAAATTTCTCGCCAGTAGCCATATTTAAATCCATCAAGATTCTTCTTTCCATTGCCGCATATTATGACTATGGGATTTGGCAAATGGACATCAAGACTGCATTCTTGAATGGCAGTCTTGATGAGAGTATCTATATGGTACAAACAGAGGGGTTCATAACCCAAGATCAAGAGCATAAAGTTTGGAAGTTGCAAATATCCATTTATGGGCTTAAGCAAACATCTAGATCTTGGAACATAAGGTTTGATACTACGATCAAATCTTATAACTTTGAGCAGGACATCGATGAGCGTTGTGTATATAAGCGCATCATTGATGGTAAGGTGTTTTTACTTGTGTTATATGTTGGTGATATTTTTCTCATTGGAAATGATGTAAAGATATTATCGGACGTGAAAATCTGGCTAGCTAACCAATTCCAAATGAAAGATTTGGGAGAGACAAGTTATGTACTTGAGATCGAGATCATTCGGGTTTGCAAGAAACGACCGTTAGTATTGTCTCAAGCAACCCATATCGACAAGATTCTTGTGCGATTTGGTATGCAGAATTCCAAGAAAGCTAATTTACCTTTCAGGCATGAAATTCATTTGTCTAAGGAACAGTCTCCTAAGACACCTCAAACAGTTGAGGAGATAAGACATATACCATATGCTTCAGCAATTGGAAGTCTTATGTATGTTATCTTATGCACAAGACCAGACATCTATTTTACAGTGGGAGTAGTCATTAGGTTTCAATCCAACCCAGGATTAGAAAATTGGGTGGCGGTGAAACATATTCTCAAGTATCTTAGGAGAACGAGAAATTATATGCTTATATATTCTAGTCAGGATATGATCTTGAGATGATATACTGACTGTGATTTTCAGACAGATTTCGATTCCATGAAATAAACATCTGGATCAGTGTTCACCATAGGTGGTTGACCAGTGAAATCACACGTGTATAACGCAAGCGCACGTATCGTTCAAATAGTATAAAAAGAATCGATCCCACAAGGACTTAATACCTAAGCTATTATTTATGAAGCCAATTTTTTACGAGTATCTATGGATTGATTGTTTGATTGGATGGTGACTTTAAACTAAAGATGAATAAATAAAACAGTGCGAAAGTAAATTGAGGAAAATTCAAGATTATGAAACTATCCAGGGTTGTTATTCTTTCCAATATCTTTTAAAGATGAAGTGGTTATTTCACGTTTGTGCAATATATTGGTTTATTAAACTGGAACACGAATTTATGCAAAACCCTCTTCCGATGGTCAGATACAAATACCCAGTGAAACTTAATTAATCATTTTCCTATGTCAACCAAGTTATCTGAATTCATTAAGATTAAGTTCCAATTATGGCTACCCCCGCCCGACAGGTATATTTCTATCCTGTAAGGAAATTTATTAAAGGATTATCTATCCTCAAAGAAGATCGTGGGCTATTGAGTCTATGGTTTAAACCTAAAATCCCTTTTCCAAGTTCATTTTAAGTTTACCAAATCAATCTTATTAATGGCCAGTTAACAAGAAGCATTAAGCTTAAGACTCAATAAATAAACCTTTATATTACCCAAACTGTAAAATAGCCCCTTATTAACCTGTGATATTGGAATTCATCACAACCCCAGATAACGGGTTTAGTTACGACACATATCTAAGGCTAGTAAAAGCTTAAATAAAATAAAAAGACATAAAATAAATGCAGAAATTAAATAAAGTAAATGCTGGAAAGTAAATGCGGAAAAGTAAATGCTGAAAAATAAAAGCTCGAAAGTAAATGCTGAAAGTAAATGTCGGAAGGTAAATAAAGTAAAAGTACAATAAAAAGAAATATTGAGGTAAAAAGATCCACTTTTATTACTTCTATTTTAGATATCTCCCTTAATATAATATATTAACTTTACATGATAATTACCAACCAGCCATATAGGCGGTATCCAGATTAAGTCAAATTAATAATTAATTACCAACCGACCAATCAGGCGGTATCCAGTTTAGTCAGGTTAAAACTAATTTAAATAATTACCAACCGACCAATATGGCAGTATCCTCGTTAAGTCAAGTTTTAACTAGTTTATATATTATGATTAAGGGAGATTAATCTAAATATTAGTAATAAAAATTTTACCTCTTACCCCAGCAAGGGGGAGTTACCTCCTAATTACTGAAAAGTAAATTGCTGAAAAGTAAAGAAAAGAAAGTATTGTGCATAAAAGTAAATTGCAGAAAGTAAAGACTGAAAAGTAAAGAAAATAAAGTACAAAAGCGGAAATTAATTACTGAAAGCTGTAAATAAACTAGAAAGATACAATCTTCTTAGTATTCTTAAGGAATTACATAGAAGAATGTATGAATTTACAAATGAAATGGCTTTGTAATTATAGGCAAAAGTTTGCCTCTACCAAATCCATTATTAAATGCTGCACTAAATCCATTATTAATTGCTCCACTAATTGCTACACCAAATCCATTATTAATTTCTATCATGTTTGGTTGGAGTTTGACTATTTTTATTTTGTATTTTGTATTTATTTTTTTGCTTTGAAAATGACTTTAATAATTACGCATAACATATTTCTGGATGTTTCATCAATTTCGATTATGAAATCTTCAGAATTAGAAATTATTTGGTTCTTCAAAGTTGTTGACCTTTGAGTCTTCTTTAATCTGGAACTTGAATCATCTCAATCCGATATCAGAGTACAAAGTTATGCCAAAAATACGACAATTGCGTAAAACTAGAATTTCCGAAACCGTACTTCGTTAGAACGCCCTTTCAAGTTTCCAATCTCCAAAATTAATATGTCAAGTCTAATTTTAGCTCTTATTTGACCCAAATTTCGTCCTAGATGATTCCATTGAGTCCCAATATTATTTTATCTTTAAAATAAACTAAAACACATCAAAATGTTCATCAAACCCGAGAAACTAAACAAAATATTAAGTAAAATGAGCGTTAAATATTAATATATTTTCCTTTCATCACACCCCCAAACCTATCCTTTTGCTAGTCCTCGAGCAAAACAACAAAATAAAATACAAGAAACAAGTAAAATTAAATTAAGCCACTTTCGTAGGGATCACGGTTGCATTTAGCATATGCAACAAGCCTTTAAACCCCTAGGTGTCCCTAGTGGACGAGTTGTAGTCTCGTGAGGGCTTACAGCAACGATAACCACAAACGTTTGATAAAAGTAAAAAGATAATAAAACTAATGCACACAAAAGCAAAAAGACAAGAGAAAAGAGAATAAAGAAGTTAATGACTAAACATGTGAAATTTCTTATCCAAGTTAATAATTGTTTTCTTTCTTTCTAGATTGTTGAATAAGTGAATTCTCTGATTATTTTTTACCATTCTTCAAATACACAGCCAACAAAATATTAATAAACTCATTTTTACCCACAATAGTCACAAGTGCAGTTGAGAAGAAAGTAATATTTTTGTCCTAAAGTTTTATCAGAATTCACACATTTTTTTAGTAAAGGAATATTTTTCTGATTTTTTTTCATTTTTATTTATTTATATACAATATCTTCCATCTATGTAGCGAGCTTTGGGTCAGTGACTCCCAAACCAGTTGGCTTTAGGGCACTAGGTGTTAAGACACCCCTACGGACTTAATTACTCATATTTCCGATATAAATTTTTTTTTTTTTGCAACATCTTCGATCCATTTAACGAGTGTTGGGCCATTGACTCCCAAACCAGTTGGTTTTAGGGAACTAGGTGTTAAAACACCCTTACAGACTTAATAACTCGGATCTATGACATTTTTTTGTTTTTTTTGTTTGTCCCATCGCTTTTTTAGGTGCTTCCTCCAATTAAACTAGAGCACTGAATATTACAAAATTTTCAATTACATCTCATGTTCGTATGTTACCATGCATATTGATAATATCTGTCAACTGAGCATATGAAGATCCATTTTAATCAATTTTAAGGAGAATTCACAAATTAAATAATTCAAAAGGAAATAAACAAAAATTAACTTGTTCTGAAATAAGTTGAGATACGTCTTAGGAGTGGAAACTCCTTACACAGCTATCTCACACCAATTTCACCTAATTAATCAAATTAAAAACACAAACAAATTTTTTTTTTTTATTTTTGTAAAATTTTTTCAAATTTTTTTGAATTTTTCAAAAAATTTGGCTAAAATAAAACCATACAAGATACAAATTAACTATTCCCCTCCCCCAAACCTAAATGAGACATTGTCCCCAATGTCTAAACAGTAGAAGAAGAGTTTAGAAAATCGTACCTGGTTAGTTGAAATTCTACATCTAAAAGGGAAAAATTAAAGGTTAAGATCCAGATTTATCCGACGCTTCTTACCATGATCATCATCTGACCATTTTAGCTTGGACTTGATAGGGTCAATTTGTGGTTCAAAGGCTAAGATTTGGTCAATTAAATCCGGGGCAGTTCTGGCAGTAAAGAGGAGTTCTTTTAAAGGTTTTGACACAAAACCATTTCTCTGGGCATCATCAAGAAACACATAAAGAAAATCATAAAATCCATCAGCGTTGAATAATCCAATTGGTTTCGGGTGTATGTTCAAGTTCGCCCAAGATAGTACTGTAAAAATTTCCTCCAGTGTACCCAAGCCACATGGCAAAACAATAAAAGCATCAGCACGATTAATCATCTCCACCAGTCGTTCAGACATACCTGGCACAATTAGTTCTTCTACGTTTGATGGTCCTATCAGATTTGCCTCCGCCAAGGTTTTTGGGATGATTCCCAGAACTTGACTGCCTCCATCATGTACCACTTTTGAAACGATCCCCATTAGTCCAAGATTGCCACCGCCATATACTAAGTGCATATTCCTTTCAGATAAGACTCAACCCAATTCTTGTGATACTGCTACGTATTGTGGCTTAGTACCAACACTAGTACCGCAAAGCACACAGAGGTTTTCAACTCGTCTTCTTGAAGTGGTTCAATTTTTGTTTCACAACTCTAGATGTCTTCAAGGGTGCAATGATGAGTTGAATTTATAACACCTGAAAAGGGTGAGTAAAAATAATAACACTAGTACCTGCCAAATGACAATTATTAGTTAAACAGTAAAATAAATCGTGAAAGGTCAAAAGATCTGGATCCTGTCGGAGAAAGTAAAAGAAAACAACAAAATAAATCACAATTATTAGGAAAAGACAAAGAGATATAATATTTACAGAAAGTGACGACTTGATTGACATCTATGCGTCATGGACAAGCTTCCCATCCAATTTTCTTATAAATTGGCAAACAGGGTCTTTTTGAGTCAGATTCCCGAGACTTAACTGTTGTCTTTCTTTACGGAATTGTGCATATAACATACTAATTTCATGATACACATATCCACTGGGATGCGTCCAAAGACTCCTTACTCAAGCCATCCCTAATGAATTTAATCTTATCTTCACGGTTATTAGACACCATTCCCAAAGAATGACAACGAGTATTACATGTCATGCAAGCAGATTTATAGCAAACACCCATTCTTTTAGCTCTTCTCTTTTAAACATAGGTGCTTCTTCCTAAACCAGGCAGATATGAAATAAAAGAGTCAGAAGACTCACCTACCAATTGTAGGACACAGAAATCGGTGACGCTGTCTCGGGCTCGCGGCCCAGTCGGGAGTACGGAATAGCCCACAGGGAACTAAACCAGATAAATAACATGGAGTCGCCACCCGGTGTGAACCAGGAAAATGATTTAAGGCCGCACTCACTCCTCCCAATGGAATACCTCAAACCGTTGGGTTCGGAATGGTCTCTTACTTATGCCACTTGTAATGAAATGATTTGTGCAATAATCTAACCAAGCCTAAGCAACATATATTTCCAAGGATAATTTACTCCTAAGTTCGCATGTATAAAATAAATCATCATAACAGCAAACCTACGATATCACACAATAATCTCATGAACATGTTGAATTATCAAACACGAAAAAATAAATGACAACCTAAACATAAACGTAAGTTGAATGCCTATTGCGAAAGAAGGTAACCAAATCATGCATAGATGAATAACGTACTAACAGCTAAATCATGCTTAAGAACCAAGTAACATAATAACGACCTAATCATGCTTGAACACCATCTCACGAACACATCAAATAGATAAATGCGAAAATACAAATAGATGATAACAGTAAAAGTGTCAATAATGGAATGGTATGATTAATTACATAATATAAGAGAAGTCACCCAAGAAGCAATTATGCATGAAATGAAAAGGAATCAGTTCAGTGTATGTGCGTTCGTGTAGTGTTTGAAAATGCGTTCGAACGGTAAACAGAAGGTTCGCGTTCGTATAACGTTCGAGAACGCGTTCGAACGGGATAAGACCTGATGCATGATAAAACAAAATGCATGAGCATTCGAGTAGCATTCGTAAACGCGTTCGAACGGTAAACAGAAGGTTCGCGTTCCTATAGCATTTGAGAACGCGTTCGAACGGGATAAGACCTGATGAAACAAAACACATGTGTTCGAGTAGCGTTCGTAAACACGTTCGAACGGGAAACAGAAGGTTCATATTCGTATAGCGTTCGAGAACGCGTTCGAACGGGACAAGACCCGATGCATGATAGACGATGCGAACACATACATAGATGAGAAAATGCACAATGTAGGACCTTGTGTGCCCGATTGAACTCATTCCCATTCAATCGGGTGTACCTCGTCCAGCGCGGTAAAACATCGTGGTAAAGGTAGCCTTTAGGCATTTTCCCTCGAATAGAGGACCTTTAGTCCACTCTAGTTAGACCATGCGCACTAGAATGCAATACATGCGTAAATAGAGCAATGATATGTAAAAGTTCAATGACACAACAAAAGGCGCGGCAAAACATTGTGGTAAAGGTAGCCTTTAGGCATTTTCCCTCGAATAGAGGACCTTTAATCCACCCTAGTTAGCCCATACGCATTATGTTACAATGCATACAAATGAATGAGACAATAATGTGGAACTCCGTATATCCGATTAAACATATCTCACATTCAATCAAACATACTTCGTCCGGCACGGCAAAGTATTTTCGTAAAGGTAGCCTTTTGGACTTTTCTTCCCTCAAATAGGGAACCTTTAGACTAACATACTAAGCCCATGCACACTATATCATCAATACTCAAGAAAATAACGTGCGGAAATTAAATGGCGGTATGTAAAATGCGAATAATAAACAAACGAGGTAGAATAAAGTAAAATATGTGTCGTTTGCTCAGGTGGTACGTGGAATTGTTTCCCAAGTACAGACCGCACTACCGTCCATTCAGATTCGGCTACGGAATTTACGTATGGGTTTCCATCATATATACCAGAAGAGACGACACATTTTCCAATCCATTCAAAGGCCACAACATGCATCCACAAGCAACTCTCATGCGAAGAAAATAAATAAAACAATTAAAAGATGAATGAAAATAAATAAGAAAAGTGCCATTAGGTCTAACCTTTTAAATCGTCTCTCGGAAGTACGGTACACGGTCGTCGGAAGGGTTGATGCTCCGCAACTCCTCCGGTTCACTGGTTCAACATTTTCCCTCGCTGTTTTGCTATTTGGGCCGTTGTTTTTGCTCCGTTTCGCTGCTGTTTTGATGCTGTTTTCAGTCACTATTTTGAGGTAAATATGGGACTTTTTTTGCGGTTTTTGGGACTCTTTTGGGTGTGATTTAGGGACTATTTTGGGGTTAAAAGGTGCAGTATGTGGCAGTTAATTATGCGTGTGGCTGCGCTGGTCGTGAAGAATGAGGGGCAGTGGCTGTGTCTTGAGGTGAAGTGTGAAGTTGAGGGGACTTACGTGAGTGGAGGGATATGTGGCGTGAGTGTATGGGTAGTGGCTGATATGATGAAGGTGTTGAGTGTTGCTGTTGAATGGGTAATGGGCGTGAGGTGAAGGAGCTGGAAGTTTGCCAATAGTTGCTTGTTTGATGGGTGAATAGGTTGCTGCTAGTTAGGGTTTTCTTTGTTGTTTAAATTTGTTGTTGCCGTGAGTCTCTTGCTAGGGGAGTTTAGGGTTTTGTGTTATTTTTATAGTTGTCAATTAGGGTTCCTATTGTGCATGGAATTTTTATGTTTGGAAACAAATCAATTAAATATATGTGTATTTTAATTAATTTATTAAAGGAAAGATATTTGTATTTTAGGTGGGAATGTCTTTAATTTGGTGAGTGAATTATTTAAATTAGGATGTGATTTATTTAAATTAGGAATTTAATTTAATTAGATTTTAATTGGATTTAATTTAATTTAATTTAATTTGTGTTTTAAAAATGCTTTAATTATTTATTGGATTGGGCTTGGGTGAGATAGGCTTGGTGTGTGTCTTGCGGGGGTTTGGGCTAAGGATGTTTTAAAACGGAAGTCCAACAAGCAACCCGAAGCTAAACAAGCGAATAAAATCCAACAAAATACTGATTTCTGAATTTTCCCTTCCGACTTCCGTGACTTAAAAGGTAGTGCCTCTAAATGAGACTCATCATAGGGACTTACATGCAAAAATGCAGTGCCTACACCAATCGGACCCGTGCTTCAATAATTCAATGAATGTCAGTAGGAATACCTTTGATCATCAGCAGTCTCATCCGTTCCAAGCGAGCTTTGTAGATCTTCATCAGAGAATTTTGAGGGAGAGAAGGAAATTACTTGTGAAGAATTTGCGAGAACTTCTTCCATCTTGAAATTACTTAACCTGTAAAAACTAAACACACCAAATCTGAATATATACACAAATTTGCATGGGTTGCCTCCCAGCTAGCGCTAAGTTTAAAGTCGTCAGGTAGACATGATTGCCCGAATGTTAGGCTAGATTTGAAAGTGTGACACTTTCTTTTTGTCTCTCAATTGATTCTCCCCAGTAGTGCTTGACACGCTTGTTTTTAACCTTGAAAGTTTTGTTGGAGTTGGGATCATGTATCTCAACGGCTCTATCTGGTAAAACCTTGGAGATTAGGAATAGACCTGACCACCGTGATTTTGGCTTCCATGGGAAGAGTTTCAACCTTGATTTGTTTAACAGTACTTGTTGCCCCGGTTTCAGTTGTATGTGCACTAACTTCTCATCATGTTTCTTCTTGCCCTTTTCTTTGTACTGTTTGGCATTCTCGAAGGGCTGTATGTGGAATTCCTCCAATTCGTTGAGCTGGTGGAACTGTTTCTCTTATGTTGCTTGTAGTGCAAGAATTGGCTTCTTCCGTGTGTAGTGTGATTTATCTTCAGGCTCTACAGGTAATTGACATGCTTTAAGTTTGTCAGCAGAATTTTGTATTGCATTGGAGGTCTGGATGGTAATTTTTATCACATCAAGTCTGAAACATTCATCATTGTCATCATTCGGGGAAATTCATGGCTTTAAAAACATTGAATGTTACTTCTTGGTCCTATACCCTCATGGTTAGTTATCCATTTTTGTACATCAATAATGGTTCGACCTGTAGCCAAGAATGGTCTCCCGAGGATGATCGGCATTTCTTCGTCTTCCTCCATATCAAGGAAAATAAAATCTGCTGGGAAAATGAATTTGTCAACTTTGACCAAAACATCTTCAACTAGACCTCTTGAAAATACGAGCGTTCTATCAGCAAGTTGTAGAGAGACTGAGGTGGGCATTGTTTCTCCAATCTGCAGTTTCCTGTAAATAGAAAAAGGCATCAAGTTAACACTTACACCTAAATCGCACAAAGCCTTACCGAAGTCATGTTCTCATATGGTGTAAGGAATAATGAAACTGCCAGGATCTTTCAACTTTGGGGAAAGCTTCCTCTGAATGATGGCGCTACATTCTTCTAATAATGCTACTGTTTCATAATTTCCCAATATCCGTTTTCGTGAAAGAATGTCTTTCATGAATTTGACATAACTGGGCATTTGTTCCAACGCTTCTGCAAATGGAATGTTGATATGCAACTTTTTGAAGATCTCCAGGAATCGAGAAAACTGCTTTTCTAGTTTATTCTTCTGGAGACGCTGTGGAAAATATGGAGGTATAGTGATTCTTTCTTGATCTTTTTCCTTTGCTTCTTTTTCCTCAATCTGTGGAACTGCTTCACTGCTTTCTTTTGGAACTTCCTCAACAGATGCCTTGACTCCAATATTTTTGTTAATTTTAGTACCGCTTTTTAATATGATGGCATGACATTTCTCATTCCCCATGTTCCTCTGATTTGGTCAGTGTTGCTAGGAAGGTTACCTGGCGGTCTGTAACTCTAAGCATTGGCCAGTTGTCCAATTTGATTCTCCAGTGCTTTAATAGAAGCAGATTGACTTTGAATTAATGCTGCTTGGGACTGAAACAAAGCATCATACCTATCTGCTTGAGAGTCATGTTTTGCTTCTATCTTTTTCAACTGGGTCAGTACTTCTCTTATTCTTATTTCTTTGTCATACTTCTGGCCTTTGTTTTGTTGTTGGAATCCGAGTGGTGGATTGTTCATTTGCCCTGAATTGTTGTTCCATGCGAAATTGGGATGATTCCTCCACCCTGGGTTGTAGGTATTGGAATATGGATTGTTCCCATGTCTGTTGAAATTGTTGACATGATTCACCGTCTCTTTATGTTGGTTTGGCTCTGGTTCTGGTGCTCCTCCATATGATGAACTTGTGGATCCAATATTAACCTTCATATTAAGAGTTTCCAGATTTTTGCAAATCATATCCAGCTTGGAATTCAGTGCTGTGTTGGCTCCAACTTCATAAATTCCAGCAATTCATTGGATCAAGCTCCTTTCTGTTGGCCACAATGAATTGTTATTGGCCATTTCTTCAATTAGGTCACAGGCTTGATCTTCTTCTTTTGCCATTAGCGCTCCTCCAGCAGCAGCATCAATTGTGGTTCTCATATTCCAGAAAGTCCATTATAAAAGGTTTGAACTTGTAGCCATTTTGCAATCTCATGGTGAGGACATTTCCAGAGTAAATCTTTGAATCTTTCCCAAGCTTCGCAGAGGGATTCTGAATCTTGTTGCATAAAGGATGTGATAGCATTCCTTAACTTTACAGTTCTGGCTGGTGGAAAGTACTTTGCAAGGAATTTGGTGGCTAGAGTGTTCCAAATTGTGATGGAACCTGCTGGTAATAAATGTAGCCAAGCTTTAGCTCTGTCTTTCAAGGAGTATGGAAAAACCCGCAGTCTCATTGCTTCTTCAGCCGCTCGGTTGTAATTGAAAGTGCCGCAAACTTCCAGGAAGTTGCTGATATGGGCATTAGGATCTTCAGTTTCATTCCCCCAAACTGAACTGACTGCTGTATCATTTGAATGTAAGTTTTGATGTCACCCGCATTTGCTGGTAAATGAGGAAGTACAATACAAGAAATGAGGCCGTCAACCACCGGAATGGCTCTGTCTCGAATGGGAATTGAGGGAGCAACGTGCAAAGGTTTCGGTTCCATGTTGATGATTGCTTCTTGACCTTCTCGCCTTTCCCTTCTCAACTGTCTGATTTTTCTTTCAATCTCTAGGTCAAGTGGTTGGATTTCAAAGCCTCTGGTTCGTCTCATTAGTTTCTAAGAACCTGAAACATAAGAAAACATAAATAATAAGCAAAAAGAAAATTAGATACAAGTAAAGGTATCTAACCTCAAAACTAATAGTGAAAGATAAATAAGTCCCCGGCAACGGCACCAAAAACTTGGCCGGTGTAATCACACGCGTATAACGCAAGTGCACGTATCGTTCAAGTAGTATAAAAAGTATAGATCCCACGAGGATTTAATACCTAAGGTATTAATTTATGAAGCCAAATTTTTACGAGTATCTAATGGATTGATTGTTTGATTGGATAATGACTTTAAACTAAAGACGAATAAATAAAACTGTGCGAAAGTAAATTAAGGAAAAATTCAAGATTATGAAACTATCCAGGGTTGTGATTCTTTCCAATATCTTTTAAAGATGAAGTGGTTATTTCACGTTTGTGCAATATATTGGTTTAGTAACCCGGAACACGAATTTATGCAAAAGCCTCTACCGATGGTCAGATACAAATACCCAATTGTAGGCACTGCATTTTTTCATATAAGTCCCGATGATGAGTCTCGTATGGAGACACTACCTCTTTAGATTGTGAAAGCCGCGAGAAACGGACGTCGGAAGGAAATAGTCAAGAATTGACACATTGTTGGATTTAATTCGCTGGATTAGCTTCGGGTTCGCATGTTGGACCTCTGTTTCAAAACACATCCTTATCCCAAAACCCCGCAAAACCACACACCAAGCCCATACATCACTAAACAACACACCAAGCCAACAGGCCCAAAGCCTTAAGACACACGCCCACTAGCCTTCCTAAATAACAAAACACTTATTAAACACATGCATAAATCAAGCCAAATCACCTTCCTAAATCAAAGAAATCCCATGGATCCCTTGCCTAATTAAACCAAATCATATCCCTAACTAAAAAAGAATAAATCAAATTAAATCAAATCACTTCCCTAATTAAAAGATTTCCTTATCACATACTAATTTAAAAGATATTCCCTTTAATGCACAAATCCTTCTCATTTTCAAACAAAGAAAACCCCCATCCATTTGCCTATAAAAAGAACCCTTCACCAACACATTAAAGGCCTAGCTCATTCTCACGGCAAAAACACAAAAGAAAACCCTAATACACAAAGCCTCCATTCACGCCACTCTACTCACTACCTCTAGCCACATAACCTTTCACGTAGCAGCCCCAACTTTACTCAAAACCCTTCTCACGCCACATGCCCCCTTCACATAACAACACAACCACCTGCCCTTCAACTCATCAACAAGAGCCATTCACGCCACTGCCTATTCTCACATCAGCTCTTCTCAATCCCATATCTACAAGCAAACTCGCATCTGACCTGCACACACCACTCACACCAATAATACCCCTTCACGCCCCAACAACCACTCACGCATAAAGCCATCTCCAAACAAATAAGCCTTACCTACTTCACGTCATTGCCCTCCATCCACACAGCCCCATTCACACACAAAATCACCCACCTTCAAGCAGGCCTTCACGCATAATCATAGCCCTTCAAGCAGCCATTCACGCCTAACAACAGCACCTCCAAACTACCGCATAAACACCCCTGAAAACGTCCCCAAATAGCCCTAAAACTGTAATGAAAAATAGTCCAAAAACTGCCCATAATAGTGACGAAAACTGCCCCCTAACACACCTCCAAAACCACCAAACCAGTCCAAATAACCCACAAAATAGTGCCATAATTACCAAAAAACAGTGACCAGAAAATACAACACAAACAGCAGCGAAACGGAGTGAAAACAGCAGCTCAAACAGCGAAACAGCGAGGAAAAGCATTGGATTAGTTAACCAGGAAAGTTGCGGAATATCAACCCTTCTGACGGCCATGTAACGCGCTTTCGAGAGACGACAAAAGAGGTTAGACCTGAGGGCACCTTCTTTATTTATTATTCTTCCTTTTTTTATTTATTTTAATATATTATAGCATGAGAGTCGTTTGTTGATGCATGATGTGAATTCCGGGTGAACGGAATGTGTGTTCTCTTTTGTGGTATATCGAATGGAAACCCGGACGTAAATTCCGTAGCCGAATCCGAATGGAAAGTAGTGCGGTTTGCACTCGGGATACAATGCCACGTACTACTTAAGAGATACACGTATTTCGTTTCATCCAAACATGTATGCGAGCATGATTTAGTCTAGTATGTTATTTATTCTTTTTAAGCATGATTTAGTCTAGTATGTTATTTATTTTTAAGCATGATTTAGTTGTTTATTTTTAAGCATGAGTAGTTATTTGTTTTGCATTTGGAATTTGCATTAGGTTTATGCTGTTTGCTTTTCGCATTATATAATTGAAATATGTTCATGAGATTGCTGTGTGTTGTCGTGTGTTATGAGGACTTACTTTCCAAGCATGCAAACTTAGACATAAGATTTATCTTTATGAACATGAACTAGATATAGGTTGTTCTTGAGCATGTTACGTAGATTCGGTTAAGATATTGCACAAATCACATCATTACAAGTGGCATAAGTAAGGGACCATTCCGAACCCAAAAGGTTTGAGGTCTTCCCTTGCGAGGGGTGAGTGCGGCCTGAAATATTTATCCCGGTTCACACCGGGTGGCGACTCTATGTTATTTCTCTGGTTCAGTTCCCCACGAGCTATTCCAGACTCCCAACTAGGCCGCGAGCCTAGAACAGCATCGCTGATTTCTGTGTCCTGCAGTCTGGAGACTCCACTGGGGATAGAGAATCGGCCCTGAAATAATGTCTTGTAGTGATTGTGATTTTTACTTTAGTTAACCGCATCTATAGTGGGCTGAAGGGTTTAATCAAAGGCATTGTTAAGGCTAGGTGATCGTTCGGTATCTTCCTTCATTCACTACCTTGATATAAGGAAAAGCTGTGAAGGCACCGAGACAATCATTACCCGTAGCTCGTTGTGACAGACTAGTTTGGAGAACTCATTGTTTATTCCTGTCACCAAGGCAATAAGAGCCTAAGAGACTTGGGTATTTAAGAGATTTCGCTCCACCCTCTCTCTGGGGAATCTACAATGGGAAATCCATTCGACAGTTAGTCATACACCGTTACTCGTTGGCACGTACCGTAAGGTATAAAAAAGGTGCGTTCACTTGGTCGTTTGAACCCTTGAGTGGGGAGTCCTAGTTGTGGACAATCCTTCGTTAGCGAGAGCCTTTGTCTGCACTCCCGTAAACCCACATGTGAACCTTAGTTGTAGAATTAATAGAAATTATTTTGTATGTTGATGTTTTGGGCCGTCGTCATTTGGATCCAGTTGGACTTTTTGTCAAGAGATGTGAACTTGTTGGGCCATTTAAACTGGGACGAGTTCATGTCCTTTGACAATTGGGCCAAAAGCTTCTAAAATATCGATGGGCCATTTCATGTTTGGGCCTCTTATCATTTGAAGTTGTTTAGCCATGTTATCGCAAAAGTGTAAACCTGTTGGGCCTTTTCAACTGGGACAAGTTTGCACCGCGCAATAGTATGATGGAATGCTTTGGAATGATAATGGGCCGACTTATATATTCCATACATTGCACGCACCTCATGTATCTCATGCATACACGCATCATGTCAACCCTTGTGTCTTAAAAGCCATCATAGATATCCGTTGGGTTAGGAAAAAATAAGACTTGTCAAAAAAGAGTTTAGCAAACATGGATATCTGGAAAAGGAAACCAAGGAACAGAAAACTGTACGGCAATGATAGAAAGACCATGGTGGGCCCAAAAAAAAAGATAGTATTTGATGGTTAGACATATGTCCGGTGATGACATTGTTTGTTGTAGGGAAAAACCTTAGAAACGATAAGTGTAAGATGTGCTCTCATCCGGTATTCTGAATGGATTGATCTCGGCTAGACTCACGAGCACTTGATTATGGGATCTCAGCAGTAGAAGCCTGCGTAGTTGGCGAGATGACTAGTCGAAGAGATGATGGATCAGTGAATGACCGTTTGCCTGGATGTCCACCCTGGTTTACTTATGCTACGATATATAATATGGTTGGAAACAAAGAAAAAGTCTCTGCAATGCAAAGAAAATAAGGGGCGAGTATTAGGACCACCATAAGGAGAAATGATACCTTAAAGGGTAGGTGTGTCGAAAAGAGAAGAAAAGAGAAAAAGAAAAAAAAAGTTCAAAATGAAAAGAAAGAGACAAGAGAAAAAAGAAGAAGACCATATCATGTTGAGTATGACGAAGTAATCACAGAGTATGATCAAGACATCTAGGTTGGTTAGACCCACCGTTCCAATTCTCCAAGACAAAATCATCGAGTTGGCTTACTTAAGGATTAAGCCGCGACAGAGCCTTGGCACACACCCACAAGGATTCTAGTTCAGATCACGCACTCAAACGATCAGATTTGAGTATATTAAGTACTTTGAAGGTTCTTTGGTTTCGACGCGAAGCATCCTTTGAGGACGAAAATATGTTTAGCTATCAGGAATATCTCGTGAGAGGCAATACGACATGTTGATATGCGACATCACATCAGAATCAATCTTAAAAATGGAGCATGGGGTGAGGCCCGCATCAGTATCAGTCTAGGGGCGAGGCCCACATCGGTATCAGTCTGGGGGCGAGGCCCGCATCAGTATCTGTCTGAGGGTGAGGCCCACATCAGCATCAGTTTTGGGGATGAGTCCCATGGTCGAGGCCCACATCAGTATAAGCTTAGGGATGAGTCCCAAGATCGAGGCCCACATCAGCATCAGTCTGGGGGCGAGACCCACATCTGCATCAGTTTTGGGGATGAGTCCCAGGGTCGAGGCCCACATCAGTATCAGCTCGGGTATGGGTCCCAAGGTCGAGGCACACATCAATATCAGTCTGGGGCAAGGCCCGCATCAGTATCAGTTTGAGGGCGAGGCCCACATCAGTATCAGTTTGGGGGCGAGGCCTACA
The DNA here is from genome assembly GCA_019454045.1 of Zanthoxylum bungeanum. NCBI lineage: Eukaryota > Viridiplantae > Streptophyta > Magnoliopsida > Sapindales > Rutaceae > Zanthoxylum > Zanthoxylum bungeanum. The sequence continues at coordinate 79,915 of SKCR01037017.1, read as the reverse complement.
TCAGCACTCAGGGTACGGAGACACACATCATTAGCACTCCGGGTATGGAGATACACATCATCAGCACTCCGGGTATGGAGACACACATCATCAGCACTCCGGGTATGGAGACACATATCATCAGCACTCCGAGTATGGAGACACATATCATCAGCACTCCGAGTATGGAGACACATCAACATCAGTATCAGTTTTGTCGGGTAGGGCATTCTGGGGGCGAGGCCCACATCATTATCAATATTACGTCTGGTCGGGTATGGAACTCTAGGGGCGAGGCCAACATTATTACCAGTATCAGTTTTGCTGGGTATGGCACTCCGGGTATAGAGACATCAGCATCAGTCTTGCCGGGTATGGCACTTCGGGTATGGAGACATAAGTATCAGTTTTGCCGGGTATGGCACTCCGGGTATGGAGACATCAGTATAAGTTTGGCCGGGTATGGCACTCCGGGTATGGAGACATCAGCATCAATTTTGCCGGGTATGGCACTCCGGTATGGAGACATCAGTATCAGTTTCACCGGGTATGGCACTCCGGGTATGGAGACATCAGTATCAGTTTTACCGGGTATGGCACTCCGAGTATGGAGACATTAGTATAAGTTTGGCCGGGTATGGCACTCCGGGTATGGAGACATCAGCATCAGTTTTGCCGGGTATGGCACTCTGGGTATGGAGACATCAGTATCAATTTTGCCGGGTATGGCACTCCGGGTATGGAGACATCAGTATAAGTTTGGCCAGGTATGGTACTCCGGGTATGGAGACATCAGCATCAGTTTTACCGGGTATGGCACTCCGGGTATGGAGACATCAGTATCAGTTTTACCGGGTATGGCACTCCGGGTATGGGGACATTACAGCGACACCTCGGGTATGGGGTTTAGCACGCCAAAAATAGCACTTCGAAAATAGAGCACGATTCAGAAATGGACCATTATCACATCAGACGCCGAAAATGGCACTCCGAAAATGGAGCACGGTTCAAAAATGGACTATTATCTCATCAGATGCCGAAAATGGCACTCCGAAAATGGAGCACGGTTCGGAAATAGACCACTATCAGTAGACGCCGAAAATGGCAATCCGAAAATAGAGCACGGTTCAGAAATGAACCACTATCACATCAGACGCCGAAAATGGCACTCCGAAAATAGAGCACGGTTCGGAAATGGACCACTATCACATTAGACGCCGAAAATGGCACTCCGAAAATGAAGCATGGTTCGGAAATGGACCATTATCACATCAGACGCCGAAAATGGCACTCCGAAAATGGAGCACGGTTCGGAAATGGACCAAGGAAGGCCTAACCCATCGGAATAGGAAACATATACATGCATACATATCATATACATGCAATTTTTTTTTATTCGCAGGTTTGTAGCGGTAAAGACCATCTCATCAAGTAACGGTTCAAAAATGAGCCACATTCTCACACAGCACGGTTCGAAAATGGACCACAACAGATGCCGAAAATGGCGCTCCAAAATGGAGCACACATAACAGATACCGAAAATAGCACTCCAAAATGGAGCACACACAACAGATGCCGAAAAATGACGGTCCAAAATTGAGCACACACAACAGATGCCGAAAATGGCGCTCCAAAATGGAGCACACACCACAGATGCCAAAAATGGCGCTCCAAAATGGAGCACACACAGCAGAGGCCGAAATTGGTGCTCCAAAATGGAGCACACACAGCAGACGCCGAAAATGGCGCTCCAAAATGGAGCACACACAGCAAAAATGCCGAAAATAGCGCTCCAAAATGGAGCACACACATCAGACGCCGAAAATGGCGCTCTAAAAATGGAGCATAGTTCGAGAATGGACAACCACCAGTGACGCCTCAAAATGAGGTTTAGCTTTCCGGAAGCACAGTTAAAAAACTCAACCCAATAACAGTTCGGAAATGGACCAACTCTCATCAGTTTAGTCGGTAGTGATTCCTAGAGATCGCAGCATCTTGCAGGGATAAACCTTGGGGGCGAAACACCTCACCACCATGTCAACTCAGTTCGAAGCAACAGGCAAGTCAAGTGGCAGCTGGCGAGCCAGGTAAGTAAAAATACATTGCATAACTTTGATAGGATTGTCATTGTCACACACTGCACAAGTCCCATCAAAGTGGGGGCTACTGTAGGCACTGCATTTTTTCATATAAGTCCCGATGATGAGTCTCGTATGGAGACACTACCTCTTTAGATTGTGAAGGCCGCAGGAAACAGACGTCGAAAGGACATAGTCAAGAATTGACACATTGTTGGATTTAATTCGCTGGATTAGTTTCGGGTTCGCTTGTTGGACCTCTGTTTCAAAACACATCTTTAGCCCAAAACCCCGCAAAACCACACACCAAGCCCATACATCACTAAACCACACACCAAGCCCACTAAACAGACTAAGCCCACACGCCGAAAGAATTAAGCCACACGCCCACTAGCCTTCCTAAATAACAAAACACCTATTAAACACATGCATAAATCAAGCCAAATCCCCTTCCTAAATTAAAGAAATCCCGTGGATCTCTTGCCTAATTAAACCAAATTATATCTCTAACTAAAAAAGAATAAATCAAATTAAATCAAATCACTTCCCTAATTAAAAGATTTCTTTATCACATACTAATTTAAAAGATATTCCCTTTAATGCACAAATCCTTCTCCTTCTCAAACAAGGAAAGCCCCCATCTTTTTGCCTATAAAAAAACCCTTCACCAACACATTAAAGGCCTGGCTCATTCTCACGGCAAAAACACAAAAGAAAACCCTAATACACAAAGCCTCCATTCACGCCACTCTACTCACTGCCTCTAGCCACATAACCTTTCACGTAGCAGCCCCAACTTCACTCAAAACCCTTCTCACGCCACTTGCCCCCTTCACATAACAACACAGCCACCTGCCCTTCAACTCATATACAAGAGCCATTCACGCCACTGCCTATTCTCGCATCAGCCCTTCTCAATCCCACATCGACAAGCAAACTCCCCTCTGACCTGCACACGCCACTCACGCCAATAATACCCCTTCACGCCCCAACAGCCACTCACGCATAAAGCCATCTCCAAACAAATAAGCCTTACCTACTTCACGTCATTGCCCTCCATCCATACAGCCCCATTCACACACATAATCACCCACCTTCAAGCAGGCCTTCACGCATAATCACAGCCCTTCAAGCAGCCCTTCATGCCTAACAGCACCTCCAAACTACCGCATAAACACCTCTGAAAATGTCCCCAAACAGCCCCAAAACTGCACTGAAAAACAGTCCAAAAATTGCCCAAAACAGTGACGAAAACTGCCCCCTAACACACCTCCAAAACCGCCATACCAGTCCAAATAACCCACAAAACAGTCCCCTAATTACCAAAAAATAGTGACCAGAAAATACAACACAAACAGCAGTGAAACTGAGTGAAAACAGTAGCCCAAACAGCGAAACAACGAGGAAAAAAATTGGATTAGTGAACCAGGAAAGTTGCGGAATATCAACCCTTTCGAGAGACGACAAAAGAGGTTAGACCTGAGGGCACCTTCTTTATTTATTATTCTCATTTTTTTATTTATTTAAACATATTATAGCATGAGAGTCGTTTGTTGATGCATGATGTGAATTCCGGGGGAAAGGAATGCGTGTTCTCTTTTGTGGTATATCGAATGGAAACCCGGACATAAATTCCGTAGCCGAATCCGAATGGAAAGTAGTGCGGTTTGCACTCGGGATACAATGTCACGTACTACTTAAGAGACACACGTATTTTGTTTCATCCAAACATGTATGCGAGCATGATTTAGTCTAGTATGTTATTTATTATTTTTAAGCATGATTTAGTCTAGTATGTTATTTATTTTTTAAGCATGATTTAGTTGTTTATTTTTTAAGCATGAGTAGTTATTTTTTTTGCGTTTCGAATTTGCATTAGGTTTATGTTGTTGTTTGATTTTCGCATTATATAATTGAAATATGTTCATGAGATTGCCGTGTGTTGTCGTGTGTTATGAGGACTTACTTTCCAAGCATGCAAACTTAGACATATGATTTATCTTTATGAACATGAACTAGATATAGGTTGTTCTTGAGCATGTTGCGTAGATTCGGTTAAGATATTGCATAAATCACATCATTACAAGTGGCATAAGTAAGGGACCATTCCGAACTAAAAAGGTTTGAGGTCTTCCCTTGCGAGGGGTGAGTGCGGCCTTAAATCTTTGTCCCGGTTCACACCGGGTGGCTACTCTATGTTATTTCTCCGGTTTAGTTCCCCGCGGGCTATTCCGTACTCCTAACTAGGCCGCGAGCCTAGAATAGCGTCGCCGATTTCTGTGTCCTACACCAGTGTAACTTAATTAATCATTTTCCTATGTCAACCAAGTTATCCGAATTCATTAAGATTAAGTTCCAATTATGGCTACCCCTGCCCGACAGGTATATTCCTATCTTGTAAGGAAATCTATTAAAGGGTTATCTATCCTCAAAGAAGATCGTGGGCTATTGAGTCTAGGTTTTAAACCTAAAATCCCTTTTCCAAGTTCATTTTAAGTTTACCAAATCAATCTTATTAATGGCCAGTTAACAAGAAGCATTAAGCTTAAGACTCAAAAAATAAACTTTTATATTACCCAAACTGTAAAATAACCCCTTATTAACCTGTGATATTAGAATTCATCACAACCCCAGATAACAGGTTTAGTTACGACACATATCTAAGGCTAGTAAAAGCTTAAATAAAATAAAAGACATAAAATAAATGCTGAAATTAAATAAAGTAAATGCTGGAAAGTAAATACGGAAAAGTAAATGCGGAAAAGTAAATGCTGAAAAATAAAAGCTGGAAAGTAAATGCTGAAAAGTAAATGCCGGAAGGTAAATAAAGTAAAAGTACAATAAAAGAAAATGTTGAGGTAAAAAGATCCACTTTTATTACTTCTATTTTAGATATCTCCCTTAATATAATATATTAACTTTGCATGATAATTACCAACCAGCCATATAGGCGGTATCCAGATTAAGTCAAATTAATAATTAATTACCAACCGACCAATATGGCGGTATCCTCGTTAAGTCAGGTTTTAACTAGTTTATATATTATAATTAAGGGAGATTAATCTAAATATTAGTAATAAAAGTTTTACCTTTTACCCCAGCAAGGGGGAGTTACCTCCTCATTACTGAAAAGTAAATTGTTGAAAAGTAAAGAAAATAAAGTACTGTGCGTAAAACTAAATTGCAGAAAGTAAAGACTGAAAAGTAAAGAAAAGAAAGTGCAAAAGCGGAAATTAATTACTGAAAACTGTAAATAAACAAACAAGATACAATCTTCTTAGTATTCTTAAGGAATTACATAGAAGAAGGTATGAATTTCCAAATGAAATGGCTTGGTATTTATAGGCAAAATTTTGCCTCCACCAAATCCATTATTAAATGCTCCACTAAAACCATTATTAATTGCTCCATTAATTACTCCACCAAATCCATTATTAATTGCTATCATGTTTGGTGGGAGTTTGACTATTTTTATTATTTATTTATTTATTTGCTTTGAAAATGACTTTAATAATTACGCATAACACATTTTTGGATGTTTCATCAATTTCGGTCATGAACTCTTCATAATGTGAAATTATTTTGTTCTTCAAAGTTTTAGATCTTTGAGTCTTCTTTAATCTGGAACTTGAATTAGCTCAATCCGATATCGGAGTACAAAGTTATGCCCAAAATACGACAATTGCATAAAATTGGAATTTCCGAAACTGTACTTCGTTAGAACACCCTTTCAAGTTTCCAATCTCCAAAATTAATATGTCAAGTCCAATTTTTGCCCTTATTTGACCCATATTTCTTCCTAAATTATTCCATTGAGTCCCAATATTATTTTAGCTGCAAAATAAACTAAAACACATCAAAATGTTCATCAAACCCGAGAAACTAAACAAAATATTAAGTAAAAAGGGCGATAAATATTGATATATTTTCCGCTCATCAATGGTGGGGCTATAGTATGGGGGAGCATAAAACAATCTTGTATTGCTGACTCCAGCATGTAGGCGAATATGTAGCAGCAAATAAGGAAGCAGTCTGGCTCTGTAAGTTCTTGGCATATCTGGAAGTTGTTCCAGATATGGATAAACCACTCACACTATTATTGTGATAATAGTGGTGCAGTGGCGAATTCCAAAGAACCAATAAGCTAAAAAAGGGGTAAGCATATTGAGAGAAAATATCACCTCATCAGGGAGATAGTACATAGAGAAGATGTCGCTATCACGCAGATTCCATCCGCAGACAACCTGGCTGATCCGTTTACAAAGACTTTATCGACTAAAAGTTTTGAAGGTCACCTAAAGGGTTTAGGATTACATGACATGTCTCATTTGCTCTAGTTCAAGTGGAAGATTGTTGGGATTTATGCCCTAGAGCTTCATGTATTGTAAAACGGAATTGATTATCGTAATAATAATAAATGCTTTATTCATTTATCAAAGTTGTTTGATTTAAATCGCATATTGTCCAATTGTCTTATTTACTTTTATTACTCTTGTACTTTCAGACTTAGTGTATATTTGATGCACAAGAGGATTTAAGTCCAAAGTTAGTAATCTAAATAGTCCATAGAGAGCAAACAAATAGGGTACTTTATTTATGGTATATCTATAGCTGCGGTCCATTCTATACTTGTATGACGACTTTGATCCGGGATCATTCATGTAGTGACATGGGAATTGAGGCACCTTGTATGATGAGATCATATAGGACTGGACTCAGACAAATACCAATTTCTTTTAATATATGTTAACCGAAAAAATTCATTTTATCTACTAGATTGTCATATATGGATTCGATCTTAATCCTGAGTGTATTACGAACTCTTGCATGTCAGACCATGTCCTTTTATTTACTATGGTGAGGTTGGTGTAGCATTCCGGGCCAATAACTACATATTTTGGGGATATGGTTTGGTGTGTAGCTGAGAACGTTTTACATAGATATGAAATTCACTCATTCTTTCGAGAAGAATAAAAATATCTATTTTAAGAGTTGATTCGGGACTTGAGCACTCAACTTTTCTATTACGAATAGAAATTTTTATGTTTATAATTGTTATGAATTAATTGCTCATTATAGAATCAATGGTGCTTAAGAGATAAAATATTTAGAGGGGTATAACAAACTTATGACCTGGCTCTATTTATGAGATATTCATGAAGGACTATATCCATATGTAATGACTATATCGATGGACACCGAAGTTGTTTGGTTTATTTTCCATCTACGGTAACGAGAGTTCAACTTCAAGCTCTTAGTGGAATAACGCGGAGTTAATAATTCGTAATATTTGATTAAAGGGTTTAATTAATATTTCGGAATTACTGGAGCTCGGAACCGTAAGTCCATTTGGTCCCCATGCTAGCTCGATTAAATACAGCAAACCTAATATAATTAGATTCTCTACTAATATGCTCACATAATATTTATATATTATTAATAATATTAATAATATAATTTATCATAAATGAAAATAATATTATATTAGTTTAATATTATATTTTCTAATATTTTTGATTATGAGATAATCAAATAATAGTTATAAGATAATTATTACATGTAACAACCAAAAATCCCGACTACTGTTACATCGTGTGACCAATATTATATAATATAAATTATGTTCAAGCACATATACATTCATGGAATGACTTTCGGGATAATCGGTGAATTCCTCGAAATTCTGATACGAAACTTTATAATGTTCCACTCTAGACAATCTATAGTATTTGGGCCGTAACTTTCTCATACGAACTCTGAGTTTTATGAATTTTATATTTTCGGAAATCTGAGAACGAGATCTACAACTTCTGTGTTGAACATTATTCCAAATTCGAAACAGAGAAAGGTTGAAAATTCAGAACAAAAATTGGATGAATAATACCCGAGGGTCATTCTAAAGAATTCCCAAAATTTCTACAAATTTCTAAAATTTTCTCTATTTTGACCAATTTCAAACGAGCCATAGTATAAAAGGGGGTTACTATTAATATTTCACAAAATTTAGAAAAGTGAAATAAGAAGAAAGACATAATAGAAGAAGATAAAGAAGAATAAGAATAGAAGAAAGAGAAGAAGAGGAAGAGAAGAAAAGAAGAAAGAGAGAAGAGGGAATAGGCAAAAAAGAGGCTTGGCATCCATGAGAGTTGTAGGATGAGGAAAATTCAACAAAGATGAGGTAAGGTCATTTGACCCAAATTTTTTATTGAAAAGTTTTGGTTGTTGAGATGTTATAATTATGATAGTAGCATACTAGGCATTGTAATTGATGGAACTAAGTAAGGATCAAGTACTTGGAAACCTAGATATTGAGCTATGAAGACCATGAGATTAAAGAGTTGAGTTAGTTTGATGAGTGTTGGTTTAATGTGTATTTACATTGAAATCTATGGAATTGATGAGTAAAAGTTGAAATATGGAAGTATGAAAGTGTATTTGGGCATATAGACATGAAAAAGTTGATATTAGGCCTGAATTTTGGCCTTACGTTGCGACGTTAAGCACAGCGCGTCGGGATGCGTACTGGGGAATTTCTGCAGATCTACTTTTGGATTGCACCCGTTGCGACACGCAAGGACTTACGTCGCGATATGTACTGGAAAATTTCAGGCAATTCATTTCTGGAATTAAGAGCGTTGCGACGCATAAGGCTTTATGACACGAAGATCAGAACTTTCCCAAATCAGCTTTAAATCATTTCGATTTCACCCTAGCATGTTAAAGGCCACCCTAAGGGTCTCGTATAAACTTGTATGTATATATTACATCATGATATAAGTATGATACGCCTCGGAATGATAGCACTTACTTGAATAACAAAACTTAGTTTGATTCCGATATATATATATATATATATATATATATATATATATATATATATATATATATATATAATATATATATATATATATATATATATTCTTTGATCCATTTTCTAATCGAGATTATCAATAATAGATCATCGCAGGAACCACAAATTTCTTCAGCAAAGTAAAGAAATGCTAGCGGGACTCCAAAACAGTGAGTGGACACTCTTCTCTTTAAAGTTGACTTTTATGATGTATTTTTTCATATCAGGCTTATTTTTACGCTTTAGGGTGTTAGATGATTGTTATTACAGTTATTTCATGAAAGTTTATGTTTCAAGATATGTTTGAGAAATAAATATTTTCAAAGTATGATTTTATGATTTTCGAGGCATGGGGGAAAAACCCACATCAATATGTAACTTGTTACATACATGGAATTAACGGATGACATGTGCACATGTAGAGGACTGGGGGGACGGTGATACGTAACGCCCCCATATCCTAGTTCAAGACTATGGATGATAGATGTCCCTAGATCCTAGTTTCAGAGCTTGAAGGGTAGCATAGATTCGTACCCCCGGTTCTAGTTTAGTTGCTTGGGGGACGACAATACGTAACGCCTCAAGACCACTAGTTTCAGGGACATTAGTGGCATGCTTTGGGGGACGGCGATACATAACACCCCAAAGTCATGGATTTGCACTCCTAGCTCTAGTTAGGCGTATGAGGGGACAGCGATATGTAACGCCCCATACATAAGGTTTTCAGAGACAGAGATTAGTTTTCAGACACAGTTTTCAGACACAGATTTTCAAAGTTAGTTTTCCAGAGAGAGATTTTCTAGAAAGAAAAGTTTTCAGAAACATCAGATTTATAAGAAACTTTCAGAAAAGATAAGTTTCATAAAAGAGATTTCAGAAAAGATTTTCAGAAAAAGAATTCAGAGTTTTTAGACAAGAAAAGAGTTTTATATAAGATTGTTTTTTCCTGGGAGAATTTTGGATTTAGAGCCAAGTATCTTCAAAAGAGTATTTTAGATTTCATTTTAAATCGTCCACTTACTTAGATCGTTTAAACGATCTAACCCCCCACTCCCAGTTTTTCTGTTTTGCAGGTGTTCCAGGAGAACGAGCTCGAGATGATGGATATTGATGGCAGTCACTAAAGGGTTTGGTCCATCAGCTCGAGTCAGAGTTCAGTTCAGACAATATCAGAGAACGTCATGTAACATGTAGTTTGTTTAGTAAAGAATATGCATGTAAAGAGTTATAAGTGTTCATTACTAAAGTTGTAATGTATAATAAGTTTGAGTATTAAGTTCGAAAAGCATTATGCATTCATGACTTGAGTTGGGCATCAATCCCGTGCATGAGATTATATATCAGATGAGTTTAATATTGTTAGAAATTTAGAGGCTCGTGGGATAATACGGTATATTCCCTACCGGTAACATCTCCCGGATTGGGGATGTTACATTACATCATTAATAATTATAAGATAATTATTACATCATCATTGATAATCCATAATTATGAGATAATTATGACATCATTATTTGATAATAGTAAATGCATTAATCTGACAAGCCTTAATGGTTTACCAAATCATTCACCAAGTTTTAGTTAATTAGTTTTGACCTAATTACCTAACTTGTTCCATTATCTAATGATTTTAATTGACACTCCACTCAAGTGTGTTGGCCATTTATAATTTGATAAGATGAGTGGATGTCGATGGTTGAAGTTGGTAAGAATAAATTCTCTATACTTTCCACTCAATGTTAGTTGAGTGAATTAAGCAAAAAAAAATTAACACAATGAGAGAGTTAGAGAGAAAATTCAAACAAACACAAAAGTTGTGAGAGAGTTTGAAAATCAAGAATTTTTTTCTTAATAGTTAAGAGATAAAAATTCTACTTGAGTTAGATATTGATCTAGTTCATCTCATCTTACCAAAAGAATTTGTGACAACATTATTTCTCTAAATTATTTAGAGTTTTGATAATTCTCTAAAAAGTTTAGAGGTAGATCTTTGTGAGTGAAACCCACATTTTCGGTTTGTTGATTTCGAGACATAGCTCAGATGATCGGGTGGTTGATCCAAGCGTTGGACATCAAAGGAAATTCATCAAGTGATTGTTGGAGTTCGGATTCAACAAGGGAGAAAGCAAGGAAAATTTTAAAGGTCCATACTGGAGTTCGTGCCCACAATAGCAACTTCTGTTGCCCTAAGGATCGGACGTTCCCTACATAAGAATCTTAACAATTGCATAGTTTGTTCAAAGGTAAATCATTAATTAATGTAGTCTTGTCAAAAGAGTGATAAGGGCCTAAGATAGACGAGTCTTAAGTGGGACCATTATAACTTCTCCATATATCTGGAAACCTACCTAATAATCATTTATTCATAGTAATATTATTATCAAGTTTTACAAAACAATATAAACCCGTAAAGTAATTAACTAATTACTCACATAGTTATGTTCAATGATTAAATCATTATTTTATTGAAAATTACATGCTTATCACCTAAGTGATAAAATTGATGTATATTTGATTGTGGACAAGTGGTTTGACTCTATTTGGTGTATGGTATTTTGACCTTTTACTTAGGTCATATATCCAAAAGCAATGATTAATTGTCTCCATAGACTAGTTTATAGAATAAGACAAAAAGTCATACTCAATGATATTGAAATTGCATGTATGATTGTAATTGATATCAAACTAACTAATCAATAAAGATCAAAGTATTTTGGCCCAATGTCATCATCTTGATCTTGTGTTAATAGGATCCTGGCTCATAATAATCCATCACTATGAGGGTTGATGCGATTAAAACTACAACTAATTTAGGGAAACCAAATGACTTCAAGACCAAAGTCAAATGACATCTTAACGTAATGACTTGTTTGATAAAATTATTTGCTTTTATTTTCTTTATAGGTTGAATCACACAAACATGTAAAACATATCCCTTAGAAGCATTTTTAATGTTCACAGACTTACCAAAACATCTTTCAATAGTGGAAACACGACTTAAGTACTTAGACAAGAAAATATTGCTTATGTGCTCGAAAAGGGTATTCCTTATGAACTCAAACACAATGCAATACAAGAAGAGTTCAATGGTTAGAAAAAATATGTTAATGATGATGCGCAAGCCACATGTGTTATGCTTGGCTTTATGTCATTTGAAATCCAAATTCAACATAAGCTATGGATGCAAATACCATTTTAATGCATATAAATGAGTTGTTTGAAATTTTCGCTCGTTTGATGAAATATGATACCTCAAGGATATTATTTTGTTCGGTTATCAAATATAGATTAGTTAGTGATCATGTGCCAAAAATGATTGATAACATTGAAAAATTAGCCAATCTTAAATTTCGTGCTAGCAAATGAAATAACTCATGACTGTGTGCTTCAATCCTTACCAAATACCTTCAAGTCGTTTATCATAAATTTTCGTATGGATAAACTAGATGCATATTTGCCTGATTTACATAAAATGCTCACTATTTCTGAGAAAAATCTAAATACACATAAATATTATGTGTATCTTATATGAAATTTTTTTTCAACAGAAGAATTGCTTTAATAAGTGCAAGGTCTAAAAAACCCATGCCCCAAAAAAACTAGTCAGAGGATAGGAAGAAGAAGAGGCCTAAGGGCACTTGCTACTACTGCGGATAAATTACATGTCTGATCAGACCTATCACAACAGGTCGGATAAACATTTGAAATCTTAAATCCGGCTGAACATGTATCAATCTACAGATCCAATAAAATAGTCGGTTAAACCAAACTACTGAAGGGATTTACTTCGGGATTTATTTTATTATTAATATCATCATTATCATGTCAATGCTAATGCCTATAAAAATCCAGTGAGTGATAACAAATGGGGAAACAAAATAACGAGAGAGAAAACAGCAAAAGAATGAGAGGGAAAAAAAGAAAAATTAGAGAAAGCATTGAGAACAAAGTGTGTTGAAAACAGTGAGAGAATGAAACATCGAGAGTAAAAAATAGAGAGCTGAGAGAATCTCGGGATTATTTACTCTTCCAGCACGCGACTCAGCCAACTAATTAATTTTCAAAGGCGTGTCACGAGCCAAATATACTTAAGGTACAACTTGAGAATATGAGGGCACCTATTTCTATTTCGTTTTTTAATACTTTTGTGATACAATATGCCCGGTTGGATTTGACCCACATTGATGAGGCCCAGGATGCACCCCATGATGGACACAGACGGACCACCACAGTACATGTTCCAGAAGGTCCAATCACGAGGTCTCAAGCCAATAAGATTCAGGAAGCTATGCATAGATTCATACAGAAGATTGTATCTGACTATTTCCGCACTTCTACTACATTGAGTATGGACTTGAAGCTGGACGAACCCAAGATGGTGAATCTTATTCAGGCTATAGAGCAACGAGATATCTAGGCCTATTTTATTATAGTTATTTGACAATTGTTATTACTTTATTTAGGGCTTGACATTTGTTTTATTTCGGCCATTTATTTATGTTTGAGTGTTTTTCTTTAGATTATTATTTTATGTTTGGGAATTAGGTTAAGCATGCAAGGGTTTGCACGTGGGGATATCTTAGCTTAATTTTAGGATATGCGCCTGCTGACGTGTGGGTAGTTTCATCTTTTGTCCTTTTGGGATAGGGTTTTGGTTGAAGTCTCCTTATAAAATGCTAACTTTTTGGCTATGTTTAACAAATCTTCTTGAATAAAAATTATATCAATTTCGTGAGCTTGATTTGTTCTCATTGGTTTTGGCTTGTCAAAGGCTTGTTAATCCTTTGTGGCGCCTCATTAACACTATAGGTCTCAGTTGCCTGTTCTTCAGAGGTTTTGAGTTTTTATCCAAACTGTCTTGGTTTTCTTGGGAACGGTTACAATCTTGTGTGGGTTTGCTTGGCTTGTTCCAGGCAGGTTATCATCAGTTGGTATTCAGAGCTTTGGTTGCTGAGCAGGTTATATCTTATAGTTTGTGTCTTTTAATTTTTTTTCTTTCTTTTTTATGATTGTTTTTCCTCTTTTCTTTGAGTCTTTTTTCTGTTAATTTTTTTCTTTAGTTCTTATTCATTTGTCATCCTACATGTGTTGGATTCAAAAATTTCAAAAAAAAAAGAAAGCAAAAAAACGTGGGCTGTGTAAAAAAAATACAAAAAAAACATTACATGCGCCACCAAAAAAATAAAAGAAAAAGGCTTCAGTGGTTTTTTTTTTTTTTTTGGATTTTTTTTGTTACCATTAAGTTTTGTCATTTTTTTCTTTTCTTGTTGCGTCAGTGTTTTTTTTTTTTTTTTTCTTTTGTTTTTTCTTTAAGTCCTTTTTATGTTATTTTTTTTTCTTTCGCCAGTTTAGTTGCTTAGTTTTCGTCAAGAAAATAATCCTCGAAGCATGGATCCACGCATTCAAGGAAAAAGCCCAATAATCAATTCATGTTATTTGACAATGAAGGGGGTTCAAGATATACAAGCGAATACCTCCTAGAAGGGGTTAATGATAGTGATTATTCTAGAGTGTATGACTCATTGTTAGTAGATAGAATGGAAACCTTCGTCAAGAAAATAATCCTCGAAGCATGGATCCACGCATTCAATGAAGAAGCCCAAGATTTTTATTTGTAATGAGGATTATTACCTAGGGTTATTTTTGATTTTTTATATATTAAAATTAGGGTTTCCATTGTATTATTTAAGCAAGCCTGTTATTAATAAAAAAAAATGATGAATGATTTAACGTAAGAATTAATATTGCCTTTAGGCACATTGGTGGTGAGGCCGTGGATGGCTAACCATGGAAGAGTGGATTCTCTTCAAAACTTATCAAAGTAGGTTGTTGTCTTTTGTGGCGTTTCAAGCAATTAAGGGTTCGTGAGGCTTTGTTCTTCACGGGTTTCTAATCTTCAAATCTTGTTGTGTTTTCCTGGACGCTCATAACAATATTTTGTGGGGTTCATGGGGTTTGTTTCCGCGGGGTTCACAAGAGTTGCGTGGATAACAATCTCTTGTAGAATTGCTTGGCTTGTTCCAGGCAGGTTTTCATCACACATCCGGCCGGACATACGTAAGTCAACACATGTCTAGTTGTATATGACTCATTATTAGTAGATAGAATGGAAACCCAGACGTAAATTCCACAACCAATTTTGAATGGACGATAATATGGTATGCACTCAAGATACAACTCTATGTACAATTGGGAAAAGATTATAAGAAATGTTGATTTTAAATAACCAGTCTTGATTATCTGATGTGGTTTTAATTTGTTGATGCACGTTTCTGTATTTTGTTACACGTAGAATGTCCAGCTGGACTCATTGTATATTAGGCCAGACATCTAAGTGATATCCGGCTAGGCTTCCTGAAGCCAGACCAGTTAGATGTTTATCTTATTCTTGTTTGACCATTGTCTTGTTGCTTTTATTCTGATTCTGTAATTATTTATTTGTCCTCATTGTTATTCATGTATGTTATATTTCTGCTCCACGATTAATCACCGGTCAGACTTGCAATAAGTCCAGCCGGACATTAAGCAATGTTCAGCCAGACTTCGTAGAAGCCAGGCCAGTGAGACATAAGTTCTATGCTGATCGCTTTATAGCCATTCGTTTACTATTGAGTTTTTTTACATTATGTTATTGGTACTTTTGCTTTATTGTGCTTCTGTTTCTTCACATCCTATCAGACTTCATGTAAGTCTGGCCATACATTGATAATATGAATAGAGTTCGGTCAGGCTTCCCTGAAGCCATACCGACAAGAGACATATCTATTTTATTTGTTTGTGGTTTTTGTATTATTATACTATTATTTTTCGTGCTTACTATTTTGGTAGTATATCATTTTTCTTGTTTTAATTATCGTACTATACATTACCTCATCTGTTATTAATCTGTACAACTATGTGTTTCCATCCTTTTTATTTTTTGCATCATATTCGGCTATACTTTATATAAGTCCAGTTGGACATTTCAATCAATCAATATTATCCGGCAGACCAAACTGACATTCGGCCAGGCTTCTATGAAGCCAGACCAACGAGATATATGTTCTAATTTGTTTAGTTTACTACTACATTAATAATTCATGAGCTTATACATGTATTCATTTCTTTTTCTGCCTTTAATGAATGCACAATTGCATGCTATGTAAACTAGAGGTGAGCATCGGTTCCGGGTCTACCCGGAACCGGTTGGAACCGGACCGAAAATCCGGGTTTGGAACCGGAACCGGTTGTAACCGGTCTGGTTCCGGTTCCAAATATAAGGAACCGGTTGTAATCGGTTCCGGTTCCGGTTCTAGAATAATGGGAACCGGAACCGGACCATAGAACCGGAACCGGAACCGCATTTGAATAACTGAAATATGATTATGCATGTCACAGTAATGCACGAACTTGAGCTTCAAGAAAAGAAAATATGATTATGCATGGCTCTCATACTCTGGACCAGGCGTCATTGTTGCAGGTTCATACACTTTCTCATGAATGACTTGAAGAGACAAGGAGGGTAAATGTTGCCCTGGAAAGAAAAGAAACTTTGAGGAAAATTGTTGTTGACACAAAAGCAAAGCATTTGCTAGCATTGAAGGAGGTTGAGAAGCAAATAGCTGAATTGAATGCTCAGAAGGAGTCCTTGGAGAAGCAAAGATTTGTTGATGCACTCTTATTGAATGACGGGAGATACAGTAGGTACACTATGAATGAAATAGAAGTGGCAACTGATATCTTCTCTGAGATTTATGTCATTGGTGAATGAGGGTATGGAATAGTTTATAAGTGCAGTCTTGATCACACTCTTGTCGCTGTCAAGGTTGTTCCACCTGAATCTGAAGCAGTTAAGAAGAATAAAGATGAGTTTCTTAAGGAGGTAACTGCAGCTTATAATAATTTTAATTAACAGTAAAGTATCAAAACTTGTTCAATTAAATAGGGTAATTCGGAACCGGACGGAACCGAATTGGAACCGAATAATAGGGTACCCTATTTAATTGGGTAGGTTCCGGTTCCACTTAGTTAGGAACCGATTTTTTCCGGGTAGGTTCCGGTTCCATGCGGAACCGGAACCGAAACCGATTTTGCTCACCCCTAATGTAAACTGTTGTGTTAATGTATTATAACATACAGTGATATTTCTTTTGAACTTGGATATTATACTGACATCAATAAGAGACCATTTTGAACCCAAACAGGTTTAAGGTAAGATCTTACGAGGGGTGTTGTGCGGTTTTAAATCATTCTTAGTGTTTTATATTAGGTGACAACTCCTTTATTCTCCGGTTAGTCCCATGTGGGGTATCCGTACTCATTAAGGGATGTGAGCCCAAAAGTGTCGTGATCGTTGATGTCATAGGCATAACGATAAACTTCACTTTGCTCCTACAATGGGGATTGAACATGGAAATATAAACATTGAATATTGATTAAGAACAAAAGATTTAACATTGATTCAATGCCATTTGAAAATTTTGGGCATTAGCATGAACTTTTAGGCATTAAACATGAAAACAAGTAAGAAACATGTAAAATCGATAAATCTTAAATTTATTAGTATTAACCTAAAATTTTGAACATTAATTATGAAAATAGTACATTGAACATGAAAAATTATTTTCACATGTGATATAAAATTTTGACAGTTCACATGTATACTATTACTCACCTGCAATTTTGTAGTATTAATATGAAATTTTGGACATTAAACATGAAAATTACAAAACTATCACCTACTTGAAATTTTAGACATTAAATATGAAAATATATCATTGAACATAATATAACAAAATTATTGTACATCTATCATTAACTGAATTTTTTTAAATGAAAACAAGGCATTGAACAAGAAAAAACAAAACTATTGCATACCCAACATTAACTTGAAATTTTGAACATTAAAGATAAAAATAAGGATTTGAATATGAAAATAAAAAAAATTATTGTCCCCTAATATTAACTTGAAATTTTAGGCATTGGACAAGAAAAAAATAAAATTATTATCTAGATAATATCAATTTGAAATTATGCGTATGAAATATGAAATTACGACAGTAAACATGAAAATTACAAAATTATTGTCATCCTAGTATTAACTTGTAATTTTAGGCAATAAACATGAAAATTTGGACAGTTTAATTGGAAATCAGTAGCAATTGAGTGATTTGCGAGTAATCGGAAATATTTGGGGATTAAATTTGAAGGGAGTTGATATTTTACATGGTTGATAATAAATTTTTTTAAACTCTCTCACAAAATTTTATAAAAATCATTCAAAATCGATTGTATATCGATATCAATTTAAATCAACCAAAATTGACCCGGTGCTCAAATAGCGATTTTTGATTAATTGTCAATTAAATAATATAGATTAAAATTGAATTTATACAAGAATTGATAATGATTTGACATATTTATTTAAGTATTTTTTATTTTATTATCAATGTTTGGACTGAACTCCATATCCTATCAATACCGTGGTATACATTAAAGCTAGAATAATCATAAACAAACTAAACAATGATAAAATGGTGATTAAAACTACTTTATTATTAAAAAAATAATTTCAATACAATATATTAATATTTTACGACTAATTTTAATTACCACTCTATCTTCCTTTAAAACACACATCATTACTCCCCACTTTCGCTTAGAAAGATGGTAGGTAAAGATTAAAACGTGTCTGGGTGGCGCGTCCTGTTCATAGTTTGAAACTTCAAAAAGCGATACTAAAAGATCATGGAGAACAGGCCCAGAGTAGGTGTCGTGGTGTTCCTGCTGCGTGGGAAATCCGTGCTGTTGGGACAGCGGCGATCCTCCATCGGTGATTCTACCTATGCTCTTCCCGGAGGCCACCTCGAATTTGGTCTGTCTCTCGCTTGTTTATTACCTTTTCATCTACGATTTTTTATTTAAAAAATTAATTTAAAGTAAAATATTTTAAATGGAATTAGGGTTGTATTTATGGGCCTTTTTTTTTTTTTTTTGGGTTTAGGAGAGAGCTTTGAGGAATGTGCAGCGAGAGAAATGAAAGAGGAAACAGGGTTGGATATTGAGAAAATAGAGTACTTAACAGTGACCAACAATGTATTCCTGGAGGTTTCTAAACCATCACACTATGTCACCATATTTGTGCGAGCAGTCCTGGCTGATCCTCTTCAGGAGCCCCGAAATCTCGAACCAGATAAATGTTACGGCTGGGATTGGTACGATTGGAACAATCTTCCCCAGCCACTGTTCTCGCCTCTTGAGAAAATGGTACAAAGCAACTTCAATCCCTTTCCATCTGTCTAGAATTCCAGTCACATTGCGCCATTGGATTACATATATATATATATATATATATATATATATATATATATATCATATGTTGCTACAATTCAACATTTATCCTATGTATGTTGCCTATTTTAGCTACTTTTCAAATGTCATGCTTGGATTTGTTTTTCATCTCAAGTCAAGTTACTAATAATCAAAAATTAAACACCACAGAAACAATTCATAAGCTGGAAGCACAACAACAACAACAACAAAAATCATACAGATAATTTTATTTAATTTTGTTTACTATGTTTCAACAATTTAGGCCTTGGTTTGACAGGTTTCAAAAACCCAGCCTGTAACCTAACCATCTCTCTCAAAACCATCTCAATAACCCAGCATATTAGTAGGAGTATATTATCGTGGGTGTTCAGTGTCTGTTTGAGATCCCGATAGGGTGACGGCGGGTGTGTGGGAGACGGTGGGAAGAAGTAGATCGTGGCGGAGGGGGATTGGTCGGTTAGGTGGGAGGGAAGTAGTTTGCGGGAGAGATGGGTGGTGACGCGGCGGAGGGATTTGGTTAAGAGACGGGCCGTGTTGTGGGACTCGTGTGGGTGCTGGATTTTCTGTTGCTGCTGATGGGCGTGGTGGGGCTAACTCGGCAGAGACACACTGCGATTGGACGGTCGCAGTTGCCGCATATCTAGCGGCGCTGCCCGGCGGCGGCGAGCTGCTGCTGCTGCTGCTGGGGTCTTCTGATTCCTTGTTTGATGTGTAATGCGGATGTGTCGAAACGCAGCGTTTGCTTTGTACTCGTTGCCCTTTTTCTGACCTTTAGGAGAAATATTAGTACACGATAAAAATTGGATGATATATTAATTACGTGTATTTTATACAAAATTTTCTCGACTCTAGTTTTTAAACACACGGTTAGGCCTCGTGTACAGAATTTAGGCCTAGAAAAGCCCAAACGAACCCACATGATTGGTCCAATGATGGATCACAGTCCAATATCAAACGGAATCTAAGAAAATATCAAACAAATAAAAGGACCTCAAGTCCATATAAAACTCATTAAAATCATATCTTAAGGGCTTTGTGCCCATATCATCTATCAACACTCAAGAGCTCTGTGCCGATAACATCATAAACAATCAAAATATTTACTTAATATATACAAACAACGTGCTCAGCACGACAAATAAAATATTGGTCACAAATCCTAGACCTCTAAAACTTTTCCCAGGACAGTTGGGAGGGTGACTGCCGTTTGGGTGATCCGTGCCTCAAGCATGACTTCCAAAAATATCGTGGTTGACTAATCTGGAAGCCAACCTGCAAAACTAGCAAACTGGTTTGATGTGAGTTTTAAAAACTCAGTAAGTAACAATGCTAGTATTACCACAAACTAGTCAAACATATACAACAAACAAACAAATCAAACGTATCAACAGTTTATCAGAATTACTAAATTGTTACAAGTTTAGATTTATCAACTTTTATTATCATTTATATTTTATGATGACAAGTTCTCATATATGCCGATTTATTACCCAATCATTCAAACCTCACAAAGTATCATCCCGAACATCACAAAAAAAGTCATTTTATATCGAATCCATTTCCATCATATGGGACGTGGAGTCTGATTTATTATACTTTATTATGATTAAGTTTTTTTGAAATATCATCAAATCGATAAAACAAATATATTTCATTCTATTCGATTACAAATTATCTTTTATACCAAAATAAACTTACTTTAACTTTCTTTAGTCACGATAACCTTACAATAGCTTGACGTTCGAGATTCATATGCACTTATAAATACCATAGCACATCTCTCTTATATTCATGCAAACACAATTTAAGGATTCTTTCACCTATATATACACCAATAGAACTTAGCAAACGCAATTTAAAACATATGATATTCACATCAGTTTCAAATCATTTATTCATTTCACATAAGCATACACTATCCATATATGTTACGAGTTCTATCATACACATACATACACTCAGACATACATACAATCATCGAGCAACTAACCACGAAGTACACATAACAACCAATACATCACAAAGCACATAATCAAACAACATAAATATATAGCTGGCTTACACTTACAATGCTCGTACGAGACTCGTTACCTATCTTAGAATAGGTATGAGATGAATTCCGTCCGAACGGATTCCAGCTCGACTACTACACCACGAATCACCCAATCAAACAAACACACATGCTCACATACCATATAACATAAACTCATCACATAATTTCTCATAATAAGCACATATATGACAAATAATCCGAACATCAATGGATCAGACCGAATTCGAATCCAATTCGATTAACATTGAAATATTAGATCCGATCGAGTTTGATTTCATTATCAAACCTGATCCGATCCGATCCGATTATTATCAAATCGAATCGGATTCGTTCGATCCGATTCAAATAATTATCTGATCGAATAAGTTTTATTTGATTATTGATCCGAATTTGATAATGGATCTGAATTTGATAACAGATTTGAATTTGATAATGGATCTGATTTTGATAACAGATTTGAATTTGATAACGGATCCAAATTCAATAACGATCTGGATAAGTTTGATTTGATAACGAATCTGAATATGATAACGCATCCAAATTGCAACCTCCCAATTCCCATTTCCCATTTCCCAAATTGACAAATTTAGTCCCAAATAACAGTTACAATACACATTAAACAAGTCACTACAATTATAATGAAACAACCGCATTAAATATTCATCCTATTATACGTAACGAGCGTATTACTATAAATGACTCCTAATGTTGCACAAGTTTTATAACCATAAATTTATCACCGGCTAAAATATAAGCATTTTATGTCATCCAACCACAACATAAATGTAACACCCCGCCAGAGGCAGAATGCTACCGGCAGGAGATAGGATTGACCCATATCTATAAGCCTATAAATTTACAGGAAATCCCACATGATGTATCCTAAAAGTGGACAACCTGAATCACAATCCAACATCAAACGGAATCTAAGAAAACATCAAACAAATAAAAGGACCTCAGATCCATACAGAACTCATCAAAATCATATCCTAATGGCTCTGTGCCCACATCATCTATCAACACTCAAATGCTATGTGCCCACAACATAATAAACAATCAAAATATTTACTTAATATATATACAAACAGCGTGTTCAACACGACAAATAAAATATTGATCACAAATTCTAGACCTCTAAAACTCTTCATAGGACACTTGCGACGGTGACTTCCTCTTGGGTGATCCGCGCCTCAAGCATGACTTCCAAAATTATCGTGGTTGACCAATCTGGAAGCCAACCTGCAAAACTAGCAAACTGGTTTGGTGTGAGTTTTAAAAACTCAGTAAGTAACCATGCTAGTATTATAACAAACAAGTCAAACATATACAACAAACAAATAAATCAAACGTTCAACAGTTTATCATAATTACTAAATTGTTACAAGTTTAGATTTATCAACTTTTATTATCCTTTATACTTTACCATGACAAGTTCTCATATATGTCAATTTATTAGCCAATCATTCAAAGCTCACAAAGTATCATCCCGAATATCACAGAAAAAGTCATTTTACATCGAATCAATTTCCATCGTATGGGACGTGAAGTCAGATTTATTATACTTTATTACAATTAAGCATTTTTGAAATATCATCAAATCGATAAAATAAATATATTTCCTTCTATTCGATTACAAACTATCTTTTATACCAAAACAAACTTACTTTAACTTTCTTTAATCACGATAACCTTACAATAGCTTGACGTTCGGGATTCATATGCACTTACAAATACCATATCACATTTCTCTTATATTCATGCAAACACAATTTCAGGATTCTTTCACCTACATATATACCAATACAACTTAGCAAACACGCTCTAAAACATCTGATATTCACATCAGTTTTAAATCATTCATTCATTTCACAAAAGCATACATTATCCATATATGTTACGAGTTCTATCATACACATACATACACTCAGACATACATACAATCTCGATCAACCAACCATGAAGCACGTATAACAACTAATACATCACAAAGCATATAATCAAACAACACACATATATGGTTGGCTTACACATACAATGCTCGTACGAGACTCATTACCTATTTTAGAATAGGTATGAGATGAATTCCGTCCGAACGGATTCCTAACCAGCTCGACTACTACACCACGAATCACCCAATCCAACAAACACACATGCACACATATCATATAACATAAACTCATCACATAATTTCTCATACACAAGCACATACACGACAAACAATCCGAACATCAATGGATCAGACCGAATTCGAATCCGATTCGATTCGATTAGCATTGAAATATTAGATCCGCTCGGGTTTGATTTCCTTATCAAACCTAATCCGATCCGATCCGATTACTATCAAATCAAATCGGATTCGTTCGATCCGATTCGAATACTTATCGGATTGAATAAGTTTGATTTGATTACTGATCTGAATTTTGATAATGGATCAGAATTTGATAACAGATTCGAATTTGATAACGAATCCAAATTCGATAACGATCTGGATAAGTTTGATTTGATAACGATTTGAATTTGATAACGGATCCAAATTACAACCTCTCAATTCCCAATTCCCAAATTGACAAATTCAGTCCCAAATAACAGTTACAATACACATTACATAAGTCACTACAATTACAATGAAACAACCAATTAAATATTTATCCTATTATACGTAATGAGCGTATCACTACAAATGACTCGTTTTGTTGCACAAGTTCTATAACTATAAATTTATCACCGGCTAAAAAATAAATATTTTATGTCATCCAACCACAACATAAATGTAACACCCCTCCAAAGGCAAGATGCTACCGACAGGAAATAGGATTGACTTATCTCTATAAGCCTATAAATTTACAGGAAATCCGGCATAATGTATCCTAAAATTGGACAACCTAGATCACAGTCTAGCATCAAACGGAATCTAAGAAAACATCAAACAAATAAAAGGATCTCGGGTCCATATAGAACTCATCAAAATCATATCCTAAGGGCTCTGTGCCCACATCATCTATCAACACTTAAGGGCTATGTGCCCACAACATAATAAACAATCAAAATATTTACTTAATATATATACAAACAACGTGCTCAGCACGACAAATAAAATATTGATCACAAATTCTTGACCTCTAAAACTCTTCTCATGACACTTACGATGGTGACTGCCGCTTGGGTGATCCGCACCTCAAGCATGACTTCCAAAGTTATCATGGTTGACCAATCTGGAAGCCAACCTGCAAAACTAGCAAACTGGTTTGGTGTGAGTTTTAAAAACTCAGTAAGTAACCATGCTAGTATTATAACAAACAAGTCAAACATATACAACAAACAAACAAATCAAACGTATAGTAGTTTATCAGAAGTACTAAATTGTTACAAGTTTAGATTATCAACTTTTATTATCCTTTTATACTTTACCATGACAAGTTCTCATATATGTCAATTTATTAGCCAATCATTCAAAGCTCACAAAGTATCATCCCGAATATCACAGACAAGTCATTTTACAATCGAATCCATTTCCATCATATGGGACGTGGAGTCAGATTATTATACTTTATACAAATAAGCATCTTTGAAATATCATCAAATCGATAAAATAAATATATTTCCTTCTATTCGATTACAAACTATCTGTTTACCAAAACAAACTTACTTTAACTTTCTTTAATCACGATAACCTTACAATAGCTTGATGTTCGGGGTTCATATGCACTTACAAAATACATATCATATTTCTCTTATATTCATGCAAACACAATTTCAGGATTCTTTCACCTACATATATAGCGACAACTTGCAAAAATACCTCTAAAATATCTGATATCACATCAGTTTTAAAATCATTCATTCATTTCACATAAGTGTACACTATCAATATATGTTACGAGTTCTATCATACACAGATATACACTCAGACATACATACAATTATCGAGTAACGAACCACGAAGCAACATAAACAACCAATATATCACAAAGCACATAATCAAACAACACACATATATGGTTGGCTTACACATACAATGCTCGTACGAGACTCATTACCTATTTTAGAATAGGTATGAGATGAATTCCGTCCTAACAGATTCCTAACCAGCTTGACTACTACACCACGAATCACCCAATCAAACATACACTCATGCGCATATATAATATAATATAAACTCATCACATAATTTCTCATACACAAGCACATACACGACAAACAATCCAAACATCATTCAAATACTCATATACATACATATGTTTCTAGCATACAGGTATACATAACTATGAACTTAAATGCTAAATCCTTAACCGTCCTCATATATTTCATTATCGCTCAAACACCAGATTTTCCATATAGTAATCTATGATATAGAAACTTATCAATTATATTTATCCATTCAGAAATAACTTAGCTTATACCCATTCCTTATCTTAATTAACCAATCCAACCTTTATAGCGACAATCGCATGTTCGAATCAATAACAAACTTATCTACAAAAAACACACACATACATATGCTAATACATACGTGAAGTCATAACTTATTTCCTTTAACGATCTTTTATACCCCAATCATACATATCATATCATCTCATACATATACAAATACGTGTTCATATACTTATATATATGCTTATACATATACTTATACATGCTCATACATTTACATATACGTATACATATTATTACCGATTCATACACTTTCATATATCCATACATACACATAAACATTAAGCTCATTTCATGTCTCACTTCTTATCATCGCATGGGTTACTTACCTGGCTTCGCGAGCACTACAGGTCTTAGTCAAGTCTTCCAAAACAAATGGCGAAACACCTTTAGAATCGTAACTTATGAAATTCTCGACTTACTTTGACAAAGTTCCGGATCTTTCCGGGATAACCAAATCGAGTCCGATTTTAATGTTTTCAGTTCCATTACTCTTAAAATATCATTACAAACTATTCTAAACCACTAGTTCATTTAAATCTACGGTTTATGCGTTTTTAGAAAATCTTCCGAAAATATTTCCGCAAACACTACGGAAGGGTCCTGAACCCTCCGAACTTACTCAGATTTATCCAAACATGTTCATAATATCATATATAACTCATAAATATCGTAAAATCAAAACAGATTATTTTATGCAAAAAACCATTTATCAGAGACTTGCATATTTTATCGGATCGATATAATTCGTTCTGTTTTCACTCAAATTCTACAAAAATAATATATTCACTATACTATGCTCAAACAATTCAATTCATACAATTACGCTATTCTACAATCTTACGGAAACATCCAAAATTTAATGATAAACTTGAAATTATCGACTTTTTACCAGGAGGTCTATCGAGATTTCGAGGCCATATACGAAGTCCAAACGATGCCATGAACGCGCTGGAATTGATGGAATTCTGATATGAGTTACTGTTCATTCAACATTACTATTTATCATCTCTTTCTCTTCTCGATTCGCGTGCAACCATGCACGGAATAGAAAATCCATCACCGTCAACTTGTAGTACTCTCTAAGAGCTTCGATTTGGCTGGTGGCTCAGGCCGTGAAACGAAGTGAGAAGCCGGAATTGGGAGACCCACTTGCGCATGCCTTTCTCTCTTATGATGCTGTTCGCTGGCGATCCGGGGCTGCCGTCGGCCACCACAAGGTGGAGGGATGGCCGACGCACCCCCTTAACATGTCACGCCGGTCGGCGGGTCGCCAGCGCGACCATGGGAAATCAAAACGTATTTGGGGTTGTAGGGGATTTTGTGAGGTTTTGCCATTCTTACAATAACCAGAAACTATGAGGTATTTATAGAAAAGTTTCTAAAAATTACATTATGATCTCCGAAAATTACAATTAGGTCCATGTCATGGGCTTTCTCAGAAATTGACATTTTTGAAGCTCTTCTGATGCAAATTTCGAAAAGTGTTCAACACAAAAGTTATTCGTCTCGGAAAAAAGAGTCTGATGGTTCAAGAATCAGCACAATCAGAATTCGTTTACTATTTTTATAGCCGAAATAAGAAATTTTTACGCATATAATGATAAAATCGGAAATCGCGTAACCGGATCTCGAAATAATGTGTTTACCAACGCAACGAAGCTTCACTTTAAAACGTTCCGATCTATTTTCCAATACATAAATTTTTATTTTCGAATAACATCCCTTTCCAAATTCTAAAATTCAATTCAGAAATCTTCCAGAACCATTCCGAAAATATTCGGGATATCACATTAAATCAAAATAGAAAGTCTCACATAAGCACACAAAGATGCTACATGTTATCCTTATCTAAGTTTGGATTCACATAAAGGCAATAATAATTAACAAGTAAATAGAAAGTAGAGATAAATGGATGAAACTATCATTTGATATGCTGCAACCAGATATGCTCACTTCAAGAAGACCAATTACTTGGCATGTTAATAACTCATGCAAAGATCGGTGATTTGAAGAATAGCTTAAGAAGTTAGGGGAGATCGATATAATATATAATTAGCCTTATCTTAATGTTGCTAGATAATTTTGGTAAGTAGAGTCAAACAATGTCTATGTCACCAATAAGGGTGGCAAAAAAGCCCGGGGTAAAAAAAATCAGGTCCGGGCTTTAAAATGAGCGATCCGACTCTGACCCGGGCTTAAAATAAATAAAAAAAATATATATTTATATAATAATTTTTTTTTATATATAGTTTTTATATTAAAAAATCGGGCCCAAGTAAAGCCCGGCCCCGCCCGGTAATAGCCCAGGCCGGGGCCTAAATTCAAATGGCCGGGCTCGAGTCGGGCTTATCAAAGCCCGGCTCGAGCCCAACCTATTGCCACCCTTAGTCACCAATAATAAACTGTCTTATATTATTAAAACAGGGTTGTCACCCGATAGAGAATATCAATTTGGACAGACTCAAACATTTGACAAGCAGTGGGGGTCACTTTTAATCATGCCATCTCCCTAGTTGTAAGATTCAACTTCCTGCAGCTTAACATAAGTAGGAATGTGATGAATTCGATAAATAAGCTCAATAATTAATGTGTTGTTACTGGATATTTTGGCATGAGGAGTAATATGCAATCTAAAAATATAAATTCAGCAAGTGGGAGGCGAATTCAAGACCTAACTAATTTTCTGAACTAGAATTTGGTGTCAATACTATGAATTAAACAAAAAAAATCCATCAGCATTGAACTAACAACTAATAAAAAAAGAAATACAGAACTGAAGAAAATTAAGAGAGTAACAGAACAGATTCAGCCAGAGGTTTTATTTTAATTTTACAATTTAGAGTTTTCAACGCATTTCAATATAAAATCAGGATATTGATAAGATTCCACATTCAAGCTAATTAAAAGGAGAAAATTAAGGAACTTAATTTTGAATCTTCTATAATTATGTCATTTATCTAGTAGTTAATTATTTCCTTTCATTGTAATCTCTTTCCTTTTTAAATTTCAAACAATGTGTATATATAGTGCTAAATGACATTGTGAATAATAAGAAAAATATATTTCTTCAAACCTATCATCTCAAGGTTTCAACATGGTATGAGCGCCCAGATCCATTCTCTAAATTTTTTTTCCAACATCCCTTGGCAAATATTGATCCTCTACCTCCATCCCCTGTTTCAATGGCCGCCGACGGTACCCAAAATGTCATCCCAAACCCAAGAACCTGCAAAACCCTTGATCATAGTGCCATCCACAACTCCATCAAACTCACATCAACGAATTACCTCTCCTGGAAAACCCAAATTGAAGCCATTCTCATCGGCTATGATTTATAACAACACATTGATGGAAATCATCACACCCCACCACGTACCATCACCCGAGATAATGTCAATTCTCCAAATCCCGAATATCACACCTGGCTACGCCAAGACAAACTTATCTTTGCAGCTCTGGTCGGCACCCTATCACCATCTCTAGTTCCTCTCATCACCCAATCTAACACCACCTATGAAGCCTGGCAAACCCTTGCCAACACCTATGCCCGTCCATCACGTGGCCAATTCAAACAACTCAAGGATCATCTTAAACACATCACCAAAGGTCCTAAAACCATTACCGAATACATGCAATCCATCAAAGCCACAACCGATCAACTTGCCGCCCTTGGAAAACCTCTTGACCATGAAGACCTAATTGAAAAAGTGCTTGACGGACTTGATGATAACTATCAGTCCATCATCGACTCTGTCAATGGCCGTGATTCCCCTATTCTCTTTGATGAACTCCATGAAAAACTCATCAACAAAGAGCTATATCTCCACAACAGGACCAGCTCCAATTCCCACCCGGCATCCGCACATCCCACCAAATCCCTAATTTTTGAATGGGCGGTTGATCGGAGGTAAACACACACATAACGCAAGCGCACGTATCGCTGAAGTAGTATAAAATATATTGATCCCACGAGGACTTAATACATTAGCTATTAATTTATGACGTTAAATGCTTACGAGTATCTAATAGATTGATTGTTGTTTGGATGATGATTTTTATCTGAAAATAAATAAATAAAACAGTGCGAAAGTAAATTAAAGGAAAATTCAATATTATAAAACTATCGAGGGTTGTGAATTCTTCCAATATCTTTTAAAGATGAAGTAGTTATCTCATGTTTGTGTAATATATTGGTTTACTAACCTGGAACACAAAAATAAGCAAAAACCTATGTCGATGGTCAAATGCAAATACCCAAGATAACCCAATTAATCATATGTCTATGTTAACCAAGTTACCTGAATTCATTAGGATTAAGTTCCAATTGTGGCTACCCCTGCCCGACAGGTATGTTGGACAATTATGACCCATAGCATCACTATTTGTAAAAGACATTGTGATTTTTGTACAAATTAACTATGTGACAATGGAAATTGTTTATATTTTCATTTTGTAATTAGATTACTTGAATATATAAATGATAAAAGTCCTTATGATTAGTTCCGGATTAATAAGATATGAGACAATATCAATCCACTAAGGTTTAATCATTAAATATCCCTAGTCGTAGTATTATCGAGACTGGACATCGATAATGCGGAATAGACTAGTATTGCACTTGTGCGCATTGTGGGAGCATAACGTCATAGTTCTCATATATTTAAGTATTGGATACTTATGCAAGTGTGATAGGAGGTTGTGTTTACCGATGGTACGGAAACAGCTTCACTCTGGATAGACCCCTCGGAATCCCATTGGTAGTATGACTATGTGTCTATGGGAATCCGATTCAGGGTAGGTGTATTTGGTCTTAACCTGAGACTTGCATCGCTAATACTTGCGACAATCAATAGGCTTTGGTTTTGGTCGTCCGGGGCTTTAACAGGTTCTGTGTACGCCTCTTCTGGGTTTATTGAGAATCGTAGTGTATTGGGTGTGATATCAAGACGGAAGTACCACTTCAGTCATATGGAGATGATAATCACGCAGGGATACAAAACTGGTTCTCTATTATGTTGCAACTATCGGGATAATATGACAAGGTCATGATTATCCGATTATAGAGACTAGTTGTTTGTGATCCGATATATGTTTCGTACGGGGCAGACACTATTCTAGCCCCAGGCCTTGCATGTGACATCAGATACTGGATCGCAATACGCAATACTACGTATACTACGCCTGACAAAGATTATATATTCCTTAAAGAATATTTCTGGAGAATTGGGAAGGTACGACGCTTTACTATAAGCCAACCATGTCTTGTAAATCGGTAGGAACGTGGTACCGGGTACGCAAGTCTTCGGATAGTCCGACGACCGGATTTACTGCCAACATATCCAGGGATCTCATGGGTCGCTTCCCGAAGATTCACCGATGACGTATGACTCGAACAGAATTAATCTAGGATTAATTATGAGAGAGAGAAAATTAATCTAGGATTAATTGCGGCGAGAATTTATCTGGGTTAAAATTCAAATAAAAGAGAGAGAACGATTAATTCGGAATTAATCGATTAAATAATATATTCGATATATTAAATGAAATTAGATTTCAAAGCAGAATCAAAATTTGATTTTAATTCGGGTGAACGAATTAATTTAAAATTAATTCGGGAGCGACTTTCGTAATAATTTTGCGAGACATTATTATTTAATTAAATTTGATTTAATTAAGTTGTAACGGAAAATTCGTTAATTCGGAATTAAACGAACCCGAGCCCAGAATGTGTTAGCGGGCCCACTCGAATTTTGAATTTCAAAGTAGGGCCCACTAACTTACATCAAATGTCTACTTTAGTGATGGAAGTCTTGTCACCTTTTTGTGATTGACATCTAATCACTTTTTGGTGATGGAAGTGGTTGAATACATTAATTGTATTTTTCCCTCCAACACACTTTATCTTTTTGGAAAAAGATATACACCATTTTGTAAGTTGAATTTTGGTAATTGTTTTAGAAACAAATACAAAAGAAAACACAAAGCTCTCTTTCCTTTCTCACTTGGCCGAAAACTTCAAAGTTCTCCTCCATTGATTTTGCTTCAAAATCAAACCTTGCTAGCACATCAAGGGGTATACAAAGGTGATAGGGAAACCATTCCCAAGAGTTTGGAATTCATTCATCAAGCTTGGAGCTCAACCATACAAATCAAAGAGGAGCTTGGAGCACTTTTATAGGAGTAAAATTTTTGTTATCTCCACATCCTACTTAGCCGAGCATTGTAATATTTTCTGATATCTTACTTTGTTTATTGACACATCTTTTATGCTTATTAGATCCTTGGCATGTTCTTAGGGAACCCAACAATGGTATCATGAGCCAAATTAAGCATGAAATTGATTATGGTTCATAATCTTGAATTTGTATATTTTTGCTTGGAGCATGATTTAATCAAATTGAGTGTTTGGATATGCTTTGATTATGATAGCTTAGAGTTATGCATGATTAATTTGGAGAAAAATTGATTAGAAATTTTTTTCCTAATTACCCTAGCTTGGCCGAGAATATGTGTTGGGTTTCTAATTAGTCCCAAGATCGATTTCAAGCAAGAAATCATGTGCGAATACAACAATGAAGAATGGCAGAATCATACTTACATTGATTGGCTTTTGCGATGCGAGGAACAATAAAAATATTCAAGCTTTCCTCCAAGGTGGCTCATGGCTTTGGGCTCCATTTTTGTCCTCCATTTTCGGTCCTTCAAGCTCCAAGCTTGGTGTGCATTCTATGCCCAAGGGTGGATTTCCCTATCACCTTCACAAGACCCCAAATGAGTGCTAGCACTTGTGAAATTTTGCAACAAAACTTCACTATTTATCTTCTTCGTTCTCGGCTTTTGGCAAGAAAGAAGGAAGAAATGGCCCCTTGGGCGTGAGAGTGGGAGGAGAGAAGAGAGAAAATGTGTTAAGTGTTTTGTGTATTAGATTTCCAAAACCTATTACCAATTTTTGACTTTCCAAAAGTACAAGGCATTTATGCCTACAACCAAATCATTCACAAATGACTAGTTGTCACATCACTCAAAGTGACTAGACATCACATCAATCAAAGTGACTAATGATTTGACGCTTGATGTGACTTGTGGGCCGCACTTGAATTCAAAATGCGAGTGCGTCCGCAAACACTCCCGGGCTCTGGTTCGCTAATTCCGAATTAACGAATTTTCCATTGCGACGTAATTAAATAATTATGCCTAATAAAATTACTATTCACGTCGCTAACGAATTAATTCTAAATTAACTCGTTCGCCCGAATTAAAATCTAATTTTAATTCCGCGTCGAAATCCAATTTCGTATAATATATCGAATATATTATTTTATCGATTAATTCCAAATTAATCGTTCTATCTCTTTAAATAATATTTTATCCCAGATAAAATATCTTCGTAATTTATCCCAGATTAATTTTCTCTCTCATTTAATTAATCCCAGATTAATAAAGTGTGAGTCATACATCATCGGTGAATCTTCGGGAAGCGACCCATGAGATCCCCGGATATGTTGGCAGTAAATCTGGTCATCGGACTATCCGAACACGTACGTACCTAGTACTACGTTTTTACTGATTTACAAGACATGGTTGGCTTCTAGAAAAGAACCGTGCCTACCCAATTCTCCAAAAATATTCTTACTGGAATATGTGATCTATATCAGGCGTAATATACGTAGTATTGCGTATTTCGATCCAGCATCAGATGTCACGTGCAAGGCCTGGGGCTGGAATTGTGTATGCCCCGTACGAAGCACATATCGGATCTCTGGTAACTAGTCTCTATAATCGGATAATCATGACATAGTCATATTATCCCGATGACTGCAGTACATAAGAGCACCAGTTCCGTATCCTACGTGATCATCATCTCCACTATGACTGAAGTGATACTTCCATCTCGACATCACACCCAATACACTACGATTCCCAATATACCCAGAAGAGGCGTACACAGAACCGGTTAAAGCCCTGGAAGACCAAAACCAAAGTATATTGATTGTCGCAAGTATTAGCGGTGCAAGTCTTAGGTTAAGACCAAATACACCTACCCTGATTCAGAATTCCATAGACACATAGTCATACTACCAATGGAATTCCGAGGGGTCTATCCAGAGCGAAGCTATTTCCGCACCATCGGTAAACACAACCTCTTATTACACTTGCATGAGTATCATATACCCAAATATATGAGAACTATGCCGTTATGCTCCCACAACGCGCACAAGTGTAATACTAGTCTTTTACGCATTATCGATGTCCAATCTCGATAATACTCTGACTAGGGATATTTAATGATTAAACCTTCGTGGATTGATACTGTCTCATATCATCTCAATCCGGAACTAATCATATGGACCTCTTTGTTGGAATTTTCTAAGCATCCCAAGATCATATCAAGCAATGAAAATACAAAGTGAATACATTCACGGAGTTGTGGAATACTCACAATGATCGGTTGAGTCGATGCGGTGATAAACAAAACTCATTTTCTGCCTCCTCCAAGCTCGGCAGTGGCAGATTTTCCTCCTCCAAGAATCGGCCATTGGTGGTCCTCCATGCAAGCTCCAAGCTTGTGTTGATTCCTTGCTCATGAAGTGAGTTCCCTATCACCTTTGTATGTCTCCAAAAGTGTGATAGCATTTGATGATCTTGCCACAAAATCATCAATTGTTCTCCTCCTTGTTCTCGGCAGAAACCAGAAAACAGAAGGTGAAAAACGGTCTAAGACCGTGAGAGAGAGTGGAGGGAAAAAAAGAGAGAGAGAGATAAAATTTGTATTAGATGTATTGTTTTCCAAAAATAATTAAACATATACCTAATACCACTTTCAAAAAGTCAACATAAATTTGGCTCCAAAAATGGCATTAAATGCTATCCACCAACTCACATCAATCACAAGTGACAACTAGTCACATCACTCAAAGTGACATTTGATTTGACGCTTGATGCCACTAATGATTTAACGCTTGATTTGACTTGCGTGCTGCACTCGAATTTGAAATGCGAATGCGCTCGCAAATAATCCCAGGCTCGAGTTCGCTAATTCCAAAATAACGAAATTTCCGTTGCGACGTAATTAAATGATTATGCCTAGCGAAATCACTATTCACGTCGGTAACGAATTAATTCTAATTTAACTCGTTTGCCCGAATTAAAATCTAATTTCAATTCTGCGTCGAAATCCAGTTTCGTATAATATATCAAATATATTATTTATCGATTAATTCCAAATTAATCGTTCTCTCTCCTTTTATTGATATTTTATCCCAGATAAAATATCTCTGTAATTAATCCCAGATTAATTTTCTCTCTCATAATTAATTAATCCCAGATTAATAAAGTGCGAGTCATAAGTCATCGGTGAATCTTGGGGAAGTGACCCATGAGATCCCCGGATATTGGCAGTAAATACGGTCGTCGGACTATCCGAACACGTAAGTACCTAGTACTACGTTTGTACCGATTTACAAGACAAGGTTGGCTTCTAGCAAAAGCGCCATGCCTACCCAATTCTCCTGAAAACATGCTTTCAGGAATAAGCGATCTATATCAGCGTAATATAAGTAGTATTGCGTATTCGATCCAGTATCAGATGTCACGTGCTTGGCCTGGGGCTTGGAATTGTGTTTACCCCGTACGAAGCACATGTCGGATGTCTGGTAACTAGTCTCTATAATCGGATATATAACCTAGTCATAATATCCCGATAGCTGCAGCATATAAGAGCACCAGTCTCGTATCCTACGTGACCATCATCTCCATATGACTGGAGTGATACTTCCCTTGACATCACACCCAACACACTACGATTCTCATTATACCCAGCAGAGGCGTACACAGAACCTGTTAAAGCCCTGGACGACCAAAACCAAAGTATGATTGTGTATTAGTCGCAAGTATTAGCGGTGCAAGTTCCGGTTAAGACCAAATACACCTACCCTGATTTCGGACTTCCATAGACACATAGTTATACTACCAATGGAATTCCGAGGGGGTCTATCCAGAGCGAAGCTGTTTCCCGTACCATCGGTAAAACACAACCTCCTATTACACTTGCATGAGCATCCTATACTTAAATATATGAGAACTATGCCGTTGTGCCCTCACAACACGCACAAGTGTAATACTAGTCTTTTACGCATTTATCGATGTCCAATTTCGATAATACTCTGAGTAGGGATATTTAATGATTTATCCTTCGTGGACTGATACTGTCTCATATCATTCTCAATCCAGGAACAAATCATAATGATCTCCTATCATTTATATATCTTGGTGATCTAATCACAAATGATAAGAGAGTAATCTTCTTTGTCACATAGTTAATTTGTACAACAACACCATGATCTGTACAAATAGTGACACTATGGGTCATAATTGTCCAACAATCTCCCACTTGGCCTATAGCCAGTCACTCGAGTGTCTGACATCCGAACTATGTACGGTTGGCTCAAACTGCTGAGAAATGTTCGTTAGCGGATTTGCTTGATTATCATCTGATGCGATTTATTCGATCATCACATCGTCACGATGTATGATCCGAACGAATCAGATGAATATCGAAGTATATATCTGGATCGTTGATGAGACCGTTAATTCTTTAGCATGTACTGAAGCCTAGCTCAGCTGCTAACAGAACTATATCTAATCTAATTAGATTTGTTATCGACCCAGAAGGCTTCTATTGCAGCCTCAGTTGCAGCAATAACCCGTATTTTTTGTTTATTCGGTAACAATATCTTGCTTGGAAGATTTCCAGCTCACTGTTCCGTTATTCAAACTATATAGTACCGTTTGCGACTTGTAGTCGTTTTATCGGTTTAGGAAACTTGTAATAGTGATTCTAGTCACTTCAAGTTCTTCTTCTCCATAGTATAAGACAACATCCTTAGTTCTCTAAGATACTAAAGGATGTTCTTAACTTCAATCCAGTGACTATCACTTGGATTGGCCTGATTGTGAATCCATATGCTCAAAGCGTATGAGACACCAGGTCACATACATTTTTCAATGTACGATTTCTCAGAGAGTTTTTATGAAAGCCAAGCTTTCGCCGATTATATTATGGGAATTTTATTTCCAAGAAATGACATATTATCATTATTTATAGGACATCCACTGTCAGTGCTCTCCCACTAACCCTCTTATATACACAAGAATCATTTATGTTTTGAATTAAATCATAAACTATTATGATTACATCAAAACGATAATTCTAAGAACCTATGCTTGCTTCAATCCAAACATGGATCGAATAACCCGCAAATGTTGTTTGCTAGTTTTGGTACGACAAAACCGACAGGATATTGTAAACATCCTCCGAAAGGTTTCCGTTTAAGAAAAGTGATTTTCCCGTTCAGCTGACATATTTCATAAATGAAACATGCAGCATTAGCAAGCATTATCCAAATGGATTCACCGTGGCAACAGATTAAAGGTTTTGTCGTAATCAACATAATGTTGATAACGATACCTTTTCATAACAAGCCTAGCTTATTATGTCGGTATGTTGCCATCCATGTATGTCTTCCTTGAAGACTGATATAGTACCAATAGGCACAATGTCTTGCGGTACATCAACTAGTATCTAAACTTGGTTGATATACATGGAATTTTATTTCGGACTCATGGCACTTTTCCATAATAGGGAGTCGATACCTTGTATCACTTCCTCATACGTAGTCAGTTTGTGTTCCTCAATAAGATTGACATCTTTATGAGGTGAGATCAGAAACCCATACCCCAGGTTGTTTTCTGACTCTCTCCGACTTACGCGGTTCTTGTGTATTCGAAGATTATTGGTATAGTTTCATCCTTGATGAACTATTTGTGTTCCATTAAGATTCGATGCCTCGAACAGTATCACTCCGATTTTCATCGAGTTTTACTATCCTCCCACTTACCACTACATATCGGTATTCCTCTTAGGAAAACCGCATGGTGAGCAACAATTACATTGTTCTCTTGTGAGTTGTATAAGTACTATACTTTGGTATCCCTAGGATAACATACAATTGGCACTTATCCAATTTGGGTTTTAGTTTGGTATCATCCAAACATATGCCTAACATTCCCAAATTTTCAGGAATGAGAAAACCCAGTTTCTTTCCTGTTCATATCTAATATGAAATTGTCAAACAGATTTTATGGAACCTTATTCAAAATAAGTTTTGCACTGTTAATGCTTATCCGTTGAGGAAATGGTAGCTCAGAGCGACTTATGATTAACCTTATCATGTCCAAAAATTCGGGTATCTGATCGGACACACCGTCAAATTGACGTGTTCCGGGAGGAGTTCTCATTGAAATAATACTATACTCTTTCAAGTATATTAGAAACTTATTGCATAAGTATTTTCCATTACGTCTTACCGTGACGGTTTAATACTTTAGCCGATTGTTTGTCTATTCGTGTCGAAACAATAAAAGTTTCGATTTGTGTTTCAAAAGAGACACATAACCATAACGCGATGCCAATCCGTAAAGGTCACGAATATTCATATCCACCTCTAGCCTACTAGACATTGGCCCACTTGTTTCACCATGAACTAGGGCTAACAGATCGGTGGCATTTACACTTTTACCAAGTAAAGGTGTTATAGGCACTTTGCCCAATAACTAGATTCGTAGACTTTATTTGAATGAATCAAATTATCCTAGTACCCACTCTTCGAAAGTGTGGATATACGAGTCTTGTTTAATTGTGGTCCCAGACAACAATGCCACAAATTAGTTCTTCTGATCAAATCAGTTCGAGCTATTTGTTTGCCATGTTGTACGTTTGAGATTTATTTTTATTCAAATAAAATTTGTTATTCACATTTAATGTGTTTATCTCAATATCATCTTTATATAATGAAACACTTTAGTGTTCTAGAATATAAAGGTATATCCGTAACGGATAAATACTGATATAGAGATAATGTTTCTAGTCAAACTAGTTATATTATAACAGTTTCCTAATTTTAGTACAAACCGAGGGTAGTTCCTAAACTTAGGTGTCTACGATTAAAACAACGACTTTCGTCCCGTTCTCAATTCGCAGATTTATCTCAATTGAAGTCAGTATCCTGCTCATAGCAGATTCTGAACATCAGTACATATTTATGTACCACACTCAGTATCTAAAATCCAAGTTTTAATACTAATAGTGAACATATTTATGACAAACATATTTGAAGTCAGAGCCTTGCTCATCTTCAATTCCTTTATGTCTGCTTTGTTCAAACGGTAGTCACGCTTCTGCGATCCCGTTTGCCACAATTTAGGCAGACATTCTGGGATATGTCATTTATCTTCCCAGAAGATTATAATGATTTTGCCTTTGCCCTTTTCAACATTCTAGAAGCCTTTGGCCAAGCCTCGGGTTTCTAGAATATCGAAGTAAGGTATGCCTTGCGCTTCTTGCCTAATTGCAAAGTTTGACTTTGTCTCCTTGAGAATTTCATTAAATCTCCAAGAGTTATTATTGCAATTTAGTACTTCAAAGATCTAATTATAGATTTATGAAGATCCTTCAATTTCAATATCATACTTTAAGGATCTAATCCTTAGTTCTGATTAAGAAATTAAGGAGTCTATTTGGCAAGCTTAATGGATTAAGCATTTAAGTTATCATTACATAAATCTTCCAAAGATTATGCTATACTATTGCTTAATTCCGGGCTTAGGCTTAATATGTTATTTTATCAAAAAGTAACTTATCAGTTTTCAGGACCATCCTGAAATTATTCCCAATTTTGAAAATTAAACCATTTAAATACATTTTCCTAGGATTATGTTTTAATTTCAATCTTTCAAATTATATCTTGATTCTAATAGTCCAACTATTTAATCAACGATTTAGGTACTATTTATTATAATGATTATTATAGTCCAACTATTTAATCAACTATAATTAATTTGTTTGAATACAGTCCAACTGTTTATTAAAACAACGTTTTAAATATTAGTCCAACTAACATTTAATTTATTTGACGAAAGATATTTGATTGAGCGCGTATGGCAAGTAATTAAACGAATATTGCAAATTTAATTCTTGCCTCCCACTATTTTTCGGCGAGCCTCTAACCCTCTGTCGAGTACTCGGGAAACCGTGTTTCCTAGTGGGCTAGGATCTCGTTAAACATCACACAATCTTGACTTTGGCCAACAAATTGTATGATAATTAACTAGGTAGATATCTAAGATCAATTGGATCCCATCCAATTCCTAGATCCAGTTGGGGGACATCCAAGTCCGAAACATATATCATATATATGCCAATACATCCAATGTATTGCCTAACCTTTTTCCTCTGAATCAACTAAGCCTTGGCTTTGGCACAACAAACTTAGTGATCCAGTTAAGCGTGACCATTGACCATGGAAAGCTTCGTAATCAATGTCGATGGACAAGAAGTGATCTTGAATTTGGCCAACAAACCACAACTTGGACAAGACACTGATATGGAACAAAGCTCTCGTGATTCAACCAATCCTCGACGGACAAAGGCCTTGACTTTGGCCAACAAGCCAATGCCAGTCTTGGATCTTGAGTAAGAATCACTCAATGGAAGGAAAAACGCTTAATATTTTGTGAGGGTTTTTCGAGTGCAAATTGGCAGCGAATTTATTATATTTGTTAAGGTCTCATCATCATACACCCTTAAACATGCATTCTAGATACATAATAAAGCGCATATAAATAAATTAATAATGATATGCGGATGGATACTTTACACAATGATCCTAGATCAAATCTATCCCTTTCCTCTCACCCGCTAGCACAAGTATTTGCTTCTACCTGTTACACTACACTTCTAACGAAACCTCATTTACATTGAGGGGAATAGGTGAGAAGAGAAATACAAAGAGTAAGGAGGTAATAGGCTGGACACGCAGGTCCAATTAATAAATTCCAAATTTATTACAACAATTTCTAAAATTGCCCCACCCATCTAATATCCATCCGATATAAATTATTCATGCATCGCAACCATGTATTTACACAAGCATGTTATCAATCAATCTAATCAAATTAATTAATCTGATAATTAATGATCATCCAATGTTCAAACAACGATTTGATTTTGCTCGAGTCAAACTCGTTTTGTGAATAAGTACTCAAAGTACGAATTCTCGAATTAAATTAAACTACATAATTAAATCCAATTCAACTTGTATTTAATACTAATTCACTATTTAATTCAAATTAAATATTACACTTTATTAATAAAACCTTTACGCGCTAAATTCCAAATTTAATCATTACGGGTTCAAAAGCCCGATTAATATCCAATATTAATTTAATTAAAGTCCAATGGGCTTTTAATTAATTCTTAAGGCGTGGACTTTTGGTCAACTTGGGTCAAACCCAATAACCAAAGCCCAATCAAGGAGTAACCCCATAAGCCTAGAAATCAATTTACGCCCATTAGGCCCAATTAAACTTTAAAGGTCCATTAGTCGCATTTGGACTTTATGGAAGCGGTTTTGGGCCCAATTGGATCCAACCAATTTAGCCTAAACCCAACTTAGTACAACCAAGCCCAATAAGCCCAATAACAACTTTAAAAGCCCAATTTCTAAAATAGGCCTAATATAATTAAATTACAAAAACCCAATTTTACAATTTAATTACATAAAGTGTATTACACAATTAATTACCCAAATCAATATTTTCAAAACACAAATTTACAAAACTAATCATGCTCTTCAACATTAAATCATGTCCAACATAATTTAACAAAAATCAAACCCAATCATGCTCCATTAGTCTCGGCAATATGAGGATTTTTATGTCAAATTTTAAATCCAATCCAATTGAATCCAATTAAACATTAAATCCACATTCCCAATTGTTTCCAACTCATCCAATGAATCAAAAAACAAAAAATCCAAGACATTATGGGCTATTCATCATTTTCGGCCAAGCCATAAAATTTGGGCAAAATTATTCCAAACAATATTTCTTGAAATTGATCCAATCAATCTTCAATTCAACAACATTTAAGCATACTAAATCATCCAATTTCATTAAATCATGCTCAAATTTATATTACCCAATTTTAACCCTAATATATTTTCATGCTCAACCTTGCTCATAGATACCATTGTTGGAATTTTCTAAGCATCCCAAGATCATATCAAGCAATGAAAATACAAAGTGAATACATTCACGGAGTTGCGGAATACTCACAATGATCGGCTGAGTCGATGCAGTGATGAACAAAACTCATTTTCTGCCTACTCCAAGCTCGGCAGTGGCAGATTTTCCTCCTCAAAGAATCGGTCATTGGTGGTCCTCCATGCAAGCTCCAAGCTTGTGTTGATTCCTTGCTCATGAAGTGAGTTCCCTATCACCTTTGTATGTCTCCAAAAGTGTGCTAGCACTTGATGATCTTGCCACAAAATCATCAATTGTTCTCTTCATTGTTCTCGGTAGAAACCAGAAAACAGAAGGTGAAAAACGGTCTAAGACCGTGAGAGAGAGTGGAGGGAAAAAGAGAGAGAGAGATAAAATGTGTATTAGATGAATTGTTTTCCAAAAATAATTAAACATATACCTAATACCACTTTCAAAAAGTCAACATAAATTTGGCTCCAAAAATGGCATTAAATGCTATCCACCAACTCACATCAATCACAAGTTACAACTAGTCACATCACTCAAAGTGACATGTGATTTGACGCTTGATGCGACTAATGATTTGACGCTTGATTTGACTTGCGTGCCGCACTCGAATTTGAAATGCGAATGCGCTCGCAAACAATCCCAGGCTCGGGTTCGCTAATTCCAAATTAACGAATTTTCCGTTGTGACGTAATTAAATGATTATGCCTAGCGAAATCACTATTCACATCGCTAACGAATTAATTCTAAATTAACTCGTTTGCCCGAATTAAAATCTAATTTCAATTCTGCGTCGAAATCCAATTTCGTATAATATATCAAATATATTATTTTATCGATTAATTCCAAATTAATCGTTCTCTCTCCTTTTATTGATATTTTATCCCAGATAAAATATCTCCGTAATTAATCCCATATTAATTTTCTCTCTCATTATTAATTAATCCCAGATTAATAAAGTACGAGTCATACGTCATCGGTGAATCTTCGGGAAGTGACCCATGAGATCCCTGGATATGTTGGCCGTAAATACGGTCGTCGGACTATCCGAACACGTAAGTACCTAGTACTATGTTTGTACTGATTTACAAGACAAGGTTGGCTTCTAGCAAAGCGCCATGCCTACCCAATTCTCCAG
Source organism: Zanthoxylum bungeanum (assembly GCA_019454045.1). Classification (NCBI taxonomy): domain Eukaryota; kingdom Viridiplantae; phylum Streptophyta; class Magnoliopsida; order Sapindales; family Rutaceae; genus Zanthoxylum; species Zanthoxylum bungeanum. The sequence continues at coordinate 36,965 of SKCR01037017.1, read as the reverse complement.
AAACATGCTTACAGGAATAAGCGATCTATATCAGGCGTAGTATATGTAGTATTGCGTATTTCGATCCAGTATCAGATGTCACGTGCTAGGCCTGGGGCTGGAATTGTGTCTGCCCCGTACGAAGCACATGTCGGATGTCTGGTAACTAGTCTCTATAATCGGATATACATGACCTTGTCATAATATCCCGATGGTTGCAGCATTTAAGAGAACCAGTCCCGTATCCTACGTGACCATCATCTCCACTATGACTGGAGTGACACTTCCATCTTGACATCACACCCAACACACTACGATTCTCAATATACCAACATTGGCGTACACAGAACCTGTTAAAGCCCTGGACTACCGCAACCAAAGTATATAAATTGTCGCAAGTATTAGCGGTGCAAGTCTCAGGTTAAGACCAAATACACCTACCCTGATTTCGGACTTCCATAGACACATAGTCATACTACCAATGGAATTCCGAGGGGGTCTATCCAGAGAGAAGCTGTTTCTCGTACCATCGGTAAAACACAACCTCCTATTACACTTGCATGAGCATCATATACTTAAATATATAAGAACTATGCCGTTGTGCCCTCACAACGCGCACAAGTGTAATACTAGTCTTTTACGCATTTATCGATGTCCAATCTCGATAATATTATGACTAGGGATATTTAATGATTTATCCTTCGTGGACTGATACTGTCTCATATCATTCTCAATCCAGGAACAAATCATAATGACCTCCTATCATTTATATATCTTAGTGATCTAATAACAAATGATAAGAGAGCAATCTCCTTTGTCACATAGTTAACTTGTACAATAACACCATGATCTGTACAAATAGTGACGTTATGGGTCATAATTGTCCAACACTCTTATCATTTATACATCTAGGTAATCCAATTACAAATGATAAAAGGGCAATTTCCTTTGTCACATAGTTAATTTTTACAACAACACCATGATCTGTACAAATAGTGATGCTATGGGTCATAATTGTCCAACAATCTCCCACTTGGCCTATAGCCAATCACTCAAGTGTCTTACACCCGAACTATGTACGGTTCGCTCAAACTCCTTCTGAGAAAATGCTTTCATCAGCGGATTTGCAGTGTTATCATCTGATGCGATTTATTCGATCATCACATCGCCACGATGTATGATCCGAACGAATCAGATGAATATTTGAAGTATATATCTGGATCGTTGATGAGACCATTAATTCTTTAGCCTGTGTTGTAGCCTAGCTCAGCTGCTAACAGAACTATATCTAATCTAATTAGATTTATTATCGACCCAAATGGCTTCTATTGTTGTCTCAGCTGCAGCAACAATCCACTTTTGTTTTTTATTCGGTAACAATATCTGCTTGGAAGATTTCCAGCTCACTGTTCCGTTATTCAAACTGTATAATACCTTTATTATAACTTATAGTCGTTTATATCGGTCAGGAAACTTGCAGCAGTGAACCCAGTCACTTCAAGTTCTCATTCTCCATAGTTTAAGACAGCATCCTTAGTTCCTCTAAGATACTTAAGGATGTTCTTAACATCAATCCAGTGACTATCACTTGGATTGGCCTGATTGTGACTCCATATGCTCAAAGCGTTTGAGACACCAGGTCATGTACATTTTTAAATGTACGGTTTCTCGGAGAGTATTAACAACTTTAAATCTATCCCAGTAGATCTTTATTCCTAGAATAAAGGTTGTTTCTCCCAAGAATTCTACGGAGAATTTTCATCAAAGCCAAGGTTTCTCCGATTATATTATGGGAAATGTCATTTCCAAGAAATGACATGTCATCATTACTCGGGACATTCACTGTCAGTACGCTCCCACTAACCTCCTTATATACACAAGAATCATTTTCGTTTTTGAATTAAATCATATACCATTATGATTACATCAAAACGATAATTCCAAGAACTCTATGCTTGCTTCAATCTATCCATGGATCGAATTAACTTGCAAACCTTGTTTGCTCGTTTTGGTATGACAAAACCGTCAGGATGTTGTAAACATCCTCCAAAAGGTTTCCGTTAGGGAAGCGATTTTGACGTCCAGATGCCATATTTCATGAATGAAATATGCAACATTGGCAAGCATTGTCCGAATGGATTTAGCAATGGCAACGGGTAAAAGGTTTCGTCGTAATCGACACAATGTTGATAACGATACCTTTTCTCTACAAGCCTAGCTTAGTACGTTGGTATGTTGCCTTCCATGTATGTCTTCCTTGAAGACTTATATTGTACCAATAGGCACAATGCCTTACGATGCATCAACTAGTATCCTAACTTAGTTGATATACATGGAATCCATTTCGGACTATATGACACTTTGCCATAATTGGGAGTCGATACCTTGTATCACTTCCTTATACGTAGTCAGTTCGTGTTCCTCAATAAGATTGACATCTTTATGAGGTGAGATCAGAAACCCATACCCCAGGTTTTTTTCTATCTCTCTCCGACTTACGTGGTTCTTGTGTATTCGAAGATTATTAGTATAGTTTCATCCCTGATGAACTATTTGTGTTCCATTAAAAAATCGGTGCCTGGAATAGTATTACTCCGATTTTCATCGAGTTTTACTTTCTTCCCACTTACCACTGCATATAGGTATTCCTCTTAGGAAAACCGCATGGTGAGCAACAATTACATTGTTCTCTTGTGAGTTGTATAAATACTATACGTAGGTTTCCCTAGGATAACCCACAATTTAGGCACTTATCCAATTTGGGTTCTAGTTTGGTATCATCCAAACATATGCCCAGCATTCCCAAATTTTCAGGAATTAGAAAACCCAGTTTCTTTCCTGTTCATATCTAATATGAAATCTGTCAAACATATTTTTTTTATGGAACCTTATTCAAAATAAGTTTTGCACTGTTTAATGCGTATCTCTTGAAGGAAATGGTAGCTCAGAGCGACTCATGATTAACCTTATCATGTCCAACAAAATTCAGTTTCTCCGTTCGGACACACCGTCAATTAACGTGTTCCGAGAGGAGTCCTCATTGAAAGAATACTATACTCTTTCAAGTATTTGAGAAACTTATTGCTTAAGTATTTTCCACCATGGATTAACCATGATAGTTTCAATACTATAGCCGATCTGTTTGTCTACTTCGTGTCGAAACTCTTTGATTTCATCAAAAGTCTCTGATCCGTGTTTCAAAAGAAACACATAACCATAACGCGATGCCACATCCGTAAAGGTCACGAAACATTCATATACACGTCTAGCCTAGCTAGACATGGGCCCACTTACGTCACTATGAACAAGGGCTAACAGATCGGTGGCACTAACACTTTTACCAAGTAAAAGGTGTTTAAGGCACTTTGCCTTAAAACTAGATTCGTAGACATTATTTGAATAGAATCAAATTTGTCCTAGTACCCACTCTTCGAAAGTGTGGATATACGAGTCTTGTTTAAATTGTGTCCCAGAAAACAATACCACTAATAAGTCTCAACTGATTAGTTCAGTTTGAGCTATTTGTTTGTCCTGTTATACGTTTGAGATTTATTTATATTCAAAATATAAATACTGTTATTCACATCTAATGTGTTTATCTCAATATCATCTTTATATATAAAACACTTTAGTGTTCTAGAATATAAAGGTATATCCGCAACGGATTAAACACTGATATAGAGATAATGTTCCTAGTGAAACTAGTTACATTATAACAGTTTCCTAATTTAAGTATACACCGAAGGGTAGTTCATAAACTTAGGTATCTATGGTTAAAACAGCGACTCTTGTCTCGTTTCCAATTCGTAGATAAATCTAGGGGTGAGCATCGGTTCCGGTTCTACCCGGAACCGGTTGGAACCGGACCGATTTTCCGGGTTTGGAACCGGAATCGGTTGTAATCGGGTAGGTTCCGGTTCCAAATATGAGGGAACCGATTTTATCTGGGTAAGTTCCGGTTCCAAAATAGTCGGAACCGGAACCGGATCATGGAACCGATTTATATGAACATAAATTGTAAAATTTAATTTCTTTGTGAATGGTGTGTTGTTGATTTTTTATGTAATAATAGGAATTGTGATTTGTTCATTTCTTTCGCTGCCAGCTCAAGTCTTCGTTTACTTGCATTTCTTCTAAGAATGTGAGGGAAAAAAAGTTGTAATTAATTAATGATGATTTTTATTTTTAATTGATTTTTGTTCAGGAAAGTTATGGATATTTTCATCTTTGGGATATTTCTCATCTGGCATGTAAAGATTCAAATTGACATATGAGTAAATTTCTTATTCAACGCGTATATACAGAAACAGTAGGATTAGAATCATTACCAAGTTGAATTTTCAAAGCTTAGATATTTTTTAACAAGTCATGTTTATGGATTAATTTCAAAATGGATGTTTTAAAATTCAATTATTAAATATAAAAAAAAATGACACTCAATTATCTTATAAATTGTCATAATAATGTTTTAGTCTTCATAATTTTAGAAATACAAGTTTTAATATTCGCCGTTAAATATTTTTTATTAATTGATATATTTTTTTCTAATTTTGAAATAACTAAAGATAATTTTTCTTTAGTATATTCAAGTTATTTAATAGTAATCGGATGGAAATAAACTCAAAATTAGAGGAATTAATGCTTTTATTTTCCAAAATGTAGGAACTAAAGTAAAATAGGGTAATTCGGAACCGGACCGGAACCGGATTGGAACCGAATAATAGGGTACCCTGTTTAATTGGGTAGGTTCCGGTTCCACTTAGTGCGGAACCGAATTTTTCCGGGTAGGTTCCGATTCTATGCGGAACCGGAACCGAAACCGGTTTTGCTCACCCCTAGAGAAATCTCAACTGAAGTCAGTATCCTGCTCTCAGCAGATTTTGCACACCAGTACATTTATGTACCGCATCCAGTATCTAAAATCCAATTTTAATACTAGTAGCGAACATGTTTATAACAAAAATATTGAAGCCGGAGCCTTGCCCCTCTTCACTTCCTTCATGTATGCCTTATCCATACGGCAGTCACGCTTCCAGTGACCCCGTTTGCCAACGTTTAGGCAGACATCTTGGGATATGTCCTATGTCTTCCCAGAAGACTATAATGACTTTGCCTTTGCCCCTTTTCCACACCCCAGAAGCCTTTGGCCAAGCCTTGGCCTTCTGGGATGTCGAAGTAAGATGCGCCTTACGCTTTTTGCCCTATTGCAAACTCTGGCTTTGTCTCCTTGAGTATAGCCATTAACTCTCCAAGAGTTTACTTCAATTTAGTACTTCTAATCTATGAAAATTCTTCAATTTCAATATCATACTATAAGGATCTAATCCTTAGTTCTGACTAAGAAATTAAGGAGTCTTTGCGGCAAGCATAATGGATTAAGTACTAAAGTTATCATCACATGAGTCATCCAAAACTCATGCTCCACTATTTACTTAACTCCGGGTTTAGGCCTAATATGTTATTTTATCAAATAAAGTAACTTCTTAGTTTCCAGGACTATCCTGAGATTTTATTCCAATTTGAAAATTAAAGTCGTTTAAATACATTTTCACCCAGGATTATGTTTTAAACACTAATATTTCAATTATCTTGATTCTAATAGTCCAACTATTTAATCAACGATTTTAGGTACTATTTAATATAATGATTACTATAGTCCAACTATATAATCAACTATAATTTAAATGATTAAATTCAATTATATTGATTACTATAATCCAATTATAAAATCAACTATATAATCGAAATAGTTTGAATACAGTCCAACTGTTTAATTAAAACAACGATTAAATATTAGTCCAACTAATATATTAATTTATATTGACGAAAAATTGAAATGAGCGCGTATTGGCAAGTAACTAAATGAATATTGCAAATTTAATACTTGCCTCCCACTATTTTTCGGCGAGCCTCTAACCATCTGTGGAGTACTCGGGAAACCTTGTTTCCTAGAGGACTAGGATCCTGTAAATAACACACAATCTTGACTTTGGCCAACAAATTGTATGATAATTAACTAGGTAGATCTCTAAGATCAATTGGATCCCATCCAATTCCTAGATCCAGTAGGTGGACATCCAAGTCCGAAACATATATCTTTATATGCCAAAATATCCAATATATTCCCTAACATTTTTCCTCTGAATCAACTAAGCCTTGGCTTTCGCACACAACAAACTTAGTGATCCCAGTTAATCGGAACCCATTGACTATGGAAAGCTTCATAATCAATGTCGATGGACAAGAAATGATCTTGACTTTGGCCAACAAATCACAACTTGGACAAGACACCAATATGGAACAAAGCCTTCATGATTCAAAACACATCCGCGACGGACAAAGGTCTTGACTTTGGCCAACAAACCAGTGCCAGTCTTGGATCTTGAGTAAGAATCACTCAATGGAAGGAAAAACGCTTAATATGTAGTGAGGGTTTTTCGCGTGTAATTGGCAACCAATTAATTATCTTTGTTAAGATCTCATCATCATACACCCTTAAACATGCATTCTAAACACATAATAAGGCGCGTAAGTAAATAAATATAATAATGATATGCGGATGGATACTTAAACACATTATTCCTAGAACAAATCTCTCCATTTTCTCTCTCCCGCTAGCACAAGTATTACTTCTACCCGATTACATAACACTTCTAAAGAAACCTCATTTACATTGAGGGGAATAGGTGAGAAGAGAAAACACAGAGTAAGGAGGTAATAGGCTGGACACGCAGGTCCAATTAATAAATTCTAAATTTATTACAACAATTTCCAAAATTGCCCTACCCATCTAATATCCATCTGAAATACATTATTCATACATCGCAACCATGTATTCACACAAGCATGATCAATCAATCTAATCCAATTAATTAATCTGAATTAATGACCATCCAATGTTCAAACAACGATTTGATTTGCGTGAGTCCAACTCATTTAAGAATAAGTACTCAAAGTACGAATTCTTGAAATAAATTAAACTACAACATTAAATCCAATTTAATTTGTATTTAATACTAATTCATTTATTTAATTCCAAATTAAATAATACACTTTATTAACGAACCTTTACGACTTAGATTCTAAATCTAATCGTTACGGGTCTCAAAGCCCGATTAACATCCAATGTTAATTTAATTAAAGTCTAATGTGCTCTTAATTAATTTCTAAGGCATGGACTTTTGGTCAATATGGGTCAAACCCAAATACCAAAGCCCATTTAAGGAATCACCCTTATTTGCCAAGAAACCAATTTAGGCCCATTAGGCCCAATTATTATTAAAGGTCCATTAAGTCATAATTGGACTTTATGGATATGGTTTTGGGCCCAATTGGATCCAACCAATTAGCCTAAACCAAAATTGGCCCAACGAAGCCCATTAAGCCCAATTACAACTTTACAAGCCCAATTCCAAATTTGGCCCAATTAATTAAATTACAAAAAATTCCAAATATCATAATTTAATTAACCAAAGTGTATTCCATTATTAATTAACCAAATTAATATTTCCAAAACACCAATTTACTCAATTAATTATGCTCATTATCATCAACACATGTCCAACACATTTGAATCAAAAAATCATATCATTTCACATGCTTATAGTCACGACAATGAGGGATAATTTGTCCAATTCAAAATTCAATCCAATTAAATCTCAAATCAACATTACCCAATGTTTTCCAACTCATCCAATGATCAAAAACACAAATCACCATGACTATTTAGGGCACTCATAGTTTCGGCCAAGCCTCAAATATTGGGGAAAAATTGATCCAATCAATATTTCATGAAATTGATAATATACAACTTCAATACATCATCATTCAAGCATACTCAATCAATTAATTTTATCAAATCATGCTCAAATTGATTTTACCCAAATTTTACCCTAAGTACATTTCATGCTCAAAATGGCTCTGATACCATTGTTGGGTTTCTAATTACTCCAAGATCGATTTCAAGCAAGAAATCATGTGCGAATCAAAAATGAATAATGGCGGAATCATACTTACATTGATCGGCTTTTGCGATGCGAGAAACAAAAAAAATCTTCAAGCTTTCCTCCAAGGTGGCTCACGACTTTGGGCTCCATTTTTGTCCTCCATTTTCAGTCCTTCAAGCTCCAAGCTTGGTGTGCATTCCATGCCCACGGGTGGGTTTCCCTATCACCTTCGCAAGACCCTAAATGTGTGCTAGCACTTGTGAAATTTTGCAACAAAACTTCACTATTTATCTTATTCATTCTCGGCTTTTGGCAAGAAAGAAGGAAGAAATGGCCCCTTGGGCGTGAGAGTGAGAGGAGAGAAGAGAGAAAATGTGTTAAGTGTTTTGGGTATTAGATTTCCAAAACCTAATACCAATTTTTGACTTTCCAAAAGTACAAGGCATTTATGCCTACAACCACTACCATCAATCATTCACAAATGACTAGTTGTCACATCACTCAAAGTGACTAGACATCACATCAATCAAAGTGACTAATGATTTGACGCTTGATGTGACTTGTGGGTCGTACTTGAATTCAAAATGCGAGTGCGTCCGCAAACACTCCCGGGCTTGGGTTCGCTAATTCCGAATTAACGAATTTTCCGTTGCGACGTAATTAAATAATTATGCTTAGCAAAATACTATTCATGTCGCTAACGAATTAATTATAAATTAACTCGTTCGCCCGAATTAAAATCTAATTTTAATTCCGCGTCAAAATCCAATTTCGTATAATATATCGAATATATTATTTTATCGATTAATTCCAAATTAATCGTTCTATCTCTTTAAATAATATTTTATCCCAGATAAAATATCTCCGTAATTAATCCCAGATTAAGAAAGTGCGAGTCATACGTCATCGGTGAATCTTCGGAAAGCGACCCATGAGATCCCTGGATATGTGGCAGTAAATCCAGTCATCGGACTATCCGAACACGTCCGTACCTAGTACTACATTTTTACCGATTTACAAGACATGGTTGGCTTCTAGCAAAGCACCGTGCCTACCCAATTCCCCAAAAATATTCTTACTGGAATATGTGATCTATATCAGGCGTAGTATACGTAGTATTACGTATTTCGATCCAGCATCGGATGTCATGTGCAAGGCCTGAGGCTGGAATTGTGTCTGCCTCGTACGAAGCACATATCAGATCTTTGGTAACTAGTCTCTATAATCGGATAATCATGACCTAGTCATATTATCCCGATGACTACAGTACATAAGAGCACCAGTTCCGTATCCTACGTGATCATCATCTCCACTATGACTGAAGTGATACTTCCATCTCGAAATCACACCCAATACACTACGATTCTCAATATACCCAGAAGAGGCGTACACAGAACCGGTTAAAGCCCTGGATGACCAAAACCAAAGTATATTGATTTTCGCAAGTATTAGCGGTGCAAGTCTTAGGTTAAGACCAAATACACATACCCTGATTCAGACTTCCATAGACACATAGTCATACTACCAATTGAATTCCGAGGGGTCTATCCAAAGCGAAGCTGTTTCCGTACCATCGGTAAACACAACCTCCTATTACACTTGTATGAGTATCCTATACCCAAATATATGAGAACTATGCCGTTATGCTCCCATAACGTGCACAAGTGTAATACTAGTCTTTTAAGCATTATCGATGTCCAATCTCGATAATACTCTGACTAGGGATATTTAATGATTAAACCTTCGTGGATTGATACTGTCTTATATCATCTCAATCCGGAACTAATCATATGGACCTCTTATCATTTACACATCTAGGTAATCAAATTACAAATGATAAAAGGGCAATTTCCTTTGTCACATAGTTAATTTGTACAACAACACCATGATTTGTACAAATAGTGATGCTATGGGTCATAATTTTCCAACAATATGGACCTTAGAAATTCATGGGATTTTTTGAATTTTAGACCATTGGATGTGTTTAAAATGCATGATATATATTGATTTGTGATTTAATTAGATTGAAATCAAAATTGATGATAAAATGCATGAATTGCCGTGAGATGAAGAGCATGATTATGATTTGATTTTACTTCAATTGTTGGACAATTATGACCCATAGCGTCACTATTTGTACAGATCATGGTGTTATTGTACAAATTAACTATGTGACAAAGGAGATTGCACTCTTATCATTTGTGATTAGATCACCTAGATGTATATATGATAGGAGGTCCCTATGATTTGTTCCTGGACGGAGAATGATATGAGACAGTATCAGTCCACGTAGGATAAATTATTAAATATCCATAGTCAGAGTTTTATCGAGATTGGACATCGATAAATATGTAAAAGACTAGTATTACACTTGTGCGCGTTGTGAGGGCACAACGTCATAGTTCTCATATATTTGGGTATAAGATACTCATGCAAGTGTAATAGGAGGTTGTGTTTTACCGATGGTACGGGAAACAGCTTCGCTCTGGATAGACACCCTCAGAATTCCATTGGTAGTATGACTCTGTGTCTATGGAAGTCCGAAATCAGGGTAGGTGTATTTGGTCTTAACTTGAGACTTGCACCGCTAATACTTGCGACAATTTATATACTTTGGTTGCGGTAGTCCAGGGCTTTAACAGGTTCTGTGTACGCCAATGTTGGGTATATTGAGAATCGTAGTGTGTTGGGTGTGATGTCAAGATGGAAGTGTCACTCCAGTCATAGTGGAGATGATGGTCACGTAGGATACGGGACTGGTTCTCTTAAATGCTGCAACTATCGGGATATTATGACAAGGTCATGTATATCCGATTATAGAGACTAGTTACCAGACATCCGACATGTGCTTCGTACGGGGCAGACACAATTCCAGCCCCAGGCCTAGCACGTGATCATCCGATACTGGACAGAAATACGCAATACTACGTATACGATGCCTAATATAGATCCTTTAAACCTGTAAGGATATTTCCGGAGAATTGGGTAGGCATGGCGCTTTGCTAGAGGCCAACCTTGTCTTGTAAATCGGTAAAATGTAGTACTTGGTACTTACGTGTTCGGATAGTCTGACGACTGAATTTACTGCCATTATATCCGGGGATCTCATGGGTCGCTTCCCAAAGATTCACCGATGACGTATGACTCGCACTCTAAATTAATCTGGGATTAATTAGAAGAGAGAGAAAGTTAATCTGGGATTAATTGCGGAGATATTTTATCTGGGATAAAATATCAATTAAAGAGAGAAAACGATTAATTTGGAATTAATCGAGAAATTAATATATTTAATATGTTAAACGAAATTGGATTTCGACGCGGAATTAAAATTAGATTTCAATTCGGGCGAACGAATTAATTTAGAATTAATTCGTTAGCGACGTGAATAGTGATTTCGCTAGGCGTAATCATTTAATTTCGACGCAACGGAAAATTTGTTAATTTGGAATTAGCAAACCCGAGCCCGAGATTATTTGCGAGCGCATTCGCATTTCGAATTCGAGTGCGGCACGCAAGTCAAATCAAGCATCAAATCATTAGTCGCATCAAGCGTCAAATCACTTGTCACTTTGAGTGATGTGACTTGACAACTTGTGATTGATGTGATTGAGTGATGGAAGTGGTTGGAGCCTTTAATTGTTTGACTTTTGAAAGGCCAAATTCATTCCAAATACTTTTGAAATTCAAATGTGTGTATAAGATACACAAATTTGGAACACATCACACAATTCTCTCTTTCTCTCATCTCTTTCTCTTCACGCCCAAATGGGGCTTAAACTTTCTGTTTTCTGGTTTCTGAAACCGTGAGCAGAGAGAAGCAAGAGTTGGAAATTTCGACAAATTTCTTGAGTGCTAGCACACTTACGAGACATGCGAAGGTGATAGGGAAGTCCACCCATGAGCCGGGAATCACCACAACGAATCTTGGAGCTTGGAAGATGATTCAAAGGCCGAAACCAGTGAGCTTCACACAGCTCACTGTCGTGAGCAGTGGATGGGCAGAAAGTGAGTTTTTGTTCGTCAAAGCGTTGCTCAACCGATCGATGTGAGTATTCCGCAACTTCGTCGTTGTTATTCGCACATGTTTCATGCTTATTATTGATCTTGGGACCTTAATAGAAACCAATATCAATTAATTGAATGAACTTGATTGGGCCAAGTTTGTTTAAGACAATTGGATTGGATCCAAATTGGGCCTAAAATCATTCCATAATGTCCAAATATAATAAATAGGCCTTTAAATAATTAATTGGGCCTAATGGGCCAAAATTAATTTCATGGAAAATGGTGATTCCTTATTGGGCTTTGGTTGCCAAAGTCCATGCCTTATAAATTAACATTGGATGTTAATTGGGCCTTTGAGACCCATTTATATTGGATTTAGAATCTAAGTCTAAAAGGAACATTAAAAAGTGTAATTATTTAATTTAGAATTAAATACGAATTAGTATTGAATACAAATTAAATCGTATTTAAAATTGTAGTTCGATATAATTCAAGAATACGCACTTCGAGTACTTATTCTTTAACGAGTTGGACTCGCGCAAATCAAATAGTTGTTTGAACATTGGATGATCACTTAATTCAAAGATCAATTAATTGGATTAGATTGATTGAATAACATGCTTTGTGTGAATACATGGATGTATTGTATGAATAATGTATATCATATGGATATTAGATGGGTGAGGGAAATTTTGGAAATTGTTGTAATAAATTTAGAATTTATTAAATTGGACCTGCGTGTCGAGCCTTTATATCTTGACTCTTTATAATTCTCTTATCACCAATTCCCCTTAATGTAATGAGGTTTCTTTATTGTATTATGTAATTGGGTAGAAGTTAGAATAATGCTAGCCGGGGAGAGGAAAATGAGTGATTTGTTCTAGAAACAATTTATGAGATATCCATCCGCATATCATTATTATTTTATTTATCGCGCCTTATTATGCTTTTAGAATGCATGGTTAAGGGTGTATGATGAGACCTAATCAAAGATAATAAATTGGTTGCCAATTTACGCGAAAATCCATCAATCAAATATTAAGCGTTTTCCTTCCATTGAATGGTTATTTCTCAAGATCCAAGATTGGCATTGGTTTGTTGGCCAAAGTCAAGATCAATGTCCATCGCGGATGTGTTTGAACCATGAAAGCTTTGTTCCATATCACATGTCTTGGGCAAGCTGTGATTTTTTGGCCAAAGTCAAGGTCACTTCTTGTTCATCGACATGGATTAAAAAGTTTTCCAAGGTCAATGGGTCCCACTTAACTGGAATCATTAAGCTTGTTGAGCCAAAGTCAATGCTTAGTTGATTCAGAGGAAAAGGTTAGGAAAATATATTGGATCTATTGGCATATATATTGTATATATGTTTCGGATTTGGAAGTCCACCTACTGGATTTAGGAATTGGATGAGATCCAATTGATTTTAGAGATCTACCTAATAAAATATCATACAGTTTGTTGGCCAAAGTCAAGGGATCCTAGCCCACTAGGAAACTAGGTTTCCTAAGTACTCAACAGAGGGTTAGAGGCTCGCCGAAAAATAGTGGGAGGCTAGTATTGAATTTGTAATTTCATTCAAATACTTGCCAATACGCGCTTTCAAATTATTTCATCATTTTATGTATTTATTAGTTGGACTAATATTTTATTATTTTATTGTAACAGTTGGATTGTACCTAAGAATCGTTAATTGAATAGTTAGAATATTACAATTAAGATGACTGGAAAGATCGGGGTTAGAGACATTATCATTGGCGAAAATGTCTTTAATGGTGCGAACTTTCCTAACTGGGATATGAACCTCAGGATTGTCCTGGGGCTGAGAGAATGCTCTATACGATAGAGAGACCTCTCGGGCCTAAGCCCGAAAATGAGCAGCCGCTTGAGCTTGAGCTTTGGAAGACTCATAGCGATGACAACTCAATTGCTCAATCCGTCGTGCTCGCTGCAATGACCCCTCAATTTCATCGCCAGAACAAGGGATTGGATCCCTATCTATGATGGAAAAATTGAAGGACCTTCATCGATCTAACCTTAGATCGCAAAGGTATGAATTGCAGAAGAAGCTCTTTCGCTCTCGAATGTCAAAAGGTACATATGTCGAGCACCATGTGTCGCAGATGATTGCTGACATCGAACAACTGGGTCAGCTAGGCATAACCTTTGAGGCTGAGACTTTTATAGATTTGATCTTGCAGTCTCTTCCTGACAGTTGGAGCGGGTTCATCATGAACTACAATATGATGAACCAAGACCATACTCTTGGATAGTTGATGGTAATGTTGCGTGAAGCAGAAAAAGAGCTATTGAAGGGAAAAAAGTGTGAGGCGCACTTCGCTTCAACATCTCAGTCTCCCAAGGCTTGGCCGAAGGCTACTAAAGGTGTAAAAAAGAAGAAGAATAAGAAGGGCAAGGCCAAATCGTCAAAGTCTTATGGGAAGGCAAATGAAAAATCCCAAGATGTATGCTTGCAGTGTAGAAAACAGGGTCACTGGAAGCGTGACTGCCGTGAGTACAAGGCGCACATGAAGGAAATCAAAGCGGGCAAGACACCGGCTTCATGTATGTTTGTTATAGAAATAAACATGTCTACTACTAGTTTTAAAAATTGGATTTTTGATTCTAATTGTGGTACTCATATATGTACTGATGTGCAGGATCTGCAGATTAGCAGGAGACTGACTTCAGGGGAGATTGATCTACGAGTTGGAAACGGGACCAGAGTCGCTGTTTTGGCTGTAAGGACTTATATTTTGGAACTTCCCTCGGGGCATGTACTAAACTTATTAGACTGTTATTATGTACCTAGTTTAACTAGGAATATTATATATGTATCTTTATTAGCCCAATGTGGGTATACTTTTGTATTTAGAAACACTGGGTGTTTTATGTAAAAAAATGATATTAAGATATGAAGTGCTGATGTGAATAACGGTCTTTATATTTTGAATATAAATCAATCTCAAACATATAATGTAACAAACAAAAGGCTTAAATTAAGTAACAAAGATGAAACTTATATGTGGCATTATCGGTTGGGACACATTAACAAGACTCACATATCCAAACTTTCGAAGAGTGGGTACTTGGACGGATTTGATCCAAATTCATATGACGTCTGCGAATCTTATTTATTAGGCAAAATGCCTAAAACACATTTTAGCGGTAAAGATGCACATGCCACCGATCTGTTAGCCCTCATTCATAGTGACGTATGTGGGCCCATGTCTAGCCAGGCTAGAGGTGGTTATGAATACTTCGTAACCTTTACAGATGATGCATCGCGTTATGGTTATGTGTATCTTATGTGACACAAGTCGGAAACTTTTGAGAAATTCAAAGAGTTTCGACATGAAGTAGAAAAACAGACCGGCAAAAGTATTAAGACATTACGATCAGACCGTGGTGGAGAATACTTGAGCAATGAGTTTCTTGATTACTTGAAAGAGTATGGTATTATTTCACAGTGGACTCCTCCCGAAACACCGCAATTAAACGGTGTATCCGAACAGAGAAACCGAACTTTGTCGGACATGGTAAGGTCGATGATGAGTCGCACTGAGCTACCTATTTCCTTCTGGGGATATGCATTGAACAGTGCAATACTTATCTTGAATAAGGTTTCGTCAAAGTCTGTTCAACAGACTCCGTATGAAATATGGACAGGAAAGAAACCGGGTTTCTCATTCCTGAAGATTTGGGGTTGCTGGGCATACGTTAAACGTTTGGATGGTACCAAACTTGAACCCAAATCAGATAAGTGTTTATTTGTAGGTTATCCTAGGGAAACCAAAGGATATTACTTCTACAACCCACAAGAGAACAAAGTATTTGTTGCTCTACATGCGGTTTTCCTTGAGAAGGAATTCCTAAATGCAGTGGTTAGTGGGAGGAAAGTAGAACTCGATGAAAATCGGAGTGATACTATTCCTGGTACCGATTCCTTAACGAAACATGAACAGTTCATCAGGGATGAGACTGTACCACAATCTTCGAATACACAAGAACCGCGTAGGTCGGAGAGAGTCAGAAAACAACCTGAGAGGTATGGGTTTCTAATCTCACCTCATGTGGATATTAATCTTATTGAGGAAGACGAACCATCTACGTATGAGGAAGCGATACAAGGTATCGACTCCGATTTATGGCAAGATGCCTTGAAATCCGAAATAGATTCCATGTACACCAACCAAGTTTGGACACTGGTTGATGCACTAGAAGGCGTAAAGCCTATTGGTTGCAAATGGGTCTTTAAGAGGAAGACCGACATGGATGGCAACATACAAATGTACAAAGCTAGGCTTGTAGCGAAATGGTATCGTCAACGACATGGTGTCGATTACGACGAAATTTTTTCACCAGTTGCCATGATTAAATCCATTCGGATAATGCTTGTTATTGCTGCATATTTCAATTACGAAATATGGCAGATGGATGTCAAAATCGCTTTCCTTAACAGAAACCTTTTGGAAGATGTTTATATGCAACGGCCTGACGGTTTTGTCGTACCAAAACATGCAAACAAGGTTTGCAAGTTAAATCGATCCATTTATGGATTGAAGCAATCATCACATTTTTGGAACCAATGTTTTAATGAGATCATAAAAGAATATGATTTCGTTCAAAACGAGGATGATCCTTGTGTATATAAGAAGGATAGTGGGAGCGCACTGACATTCATTGCCATTTACGTTGATGATGTATTTCTTATTGGCAATGAAATTCCCATGCTACAATCGGTGAAAGCTTGGCTTTCATTAAAATTCTCCATGAAAGATCTAGGAGAAGCAGCCTTTATTCTGGGAATAAAGATCTACCGGGATAGATCTAGAAAGCTGCTTGGACTCTCCCAGAGCACGTACATTGACAAAGTGTTGAAAAGATTCAACATGGAACAGTCTAAGAGGGGACTGTTGCCAGTGTCACATGATGTCACTCTATCTAAGGACATGTGTCCTAAAACTCAAGATGAGAGAGACAATATGAGTCGAATCCCGTTCGCTTCTACAGTCGGATCGATCATGTATGCCATGATATGTACATAACCTGATGTCTCATATGCTTTGAGCATGTGTAGTCGCTATCAGGTCGATCCAGGTGATGATCACTAGGTTGAGGTTAAGAACATCCTTAAGTATCTTAGACGAACTAGGGATGCTTTCTTAATCTATGGAGATGGAGAACTTGATGTAACTGGGTTTACCGACGTAAGTTTCCAAACCGATAAAGATGACTGTAAGTCACAATCTGGGTAAATATTTTGTTTGAACAACGGAGCAGTAAGAATCTGTAGTTGAGGCAGAAAAAGAGGCAGTTTGGATCCGTAAGTTCCTAATTGGATTAGGAGTAGTTCCGTTAGCAGATGGGCCAGTTCCTTTGTATTGTGACAATAACTGGGCTATAACGCAGGCTAAGGAACCGCAGTCTCATCAACGATCCAAGCATGTTCTTCGACGTTTCCATCTGATTCGTGAGATCATACATCGTGGCGATGTGAAGATCAAGAAGGTCGCATCAGATGACAACATTGTAGTTCCGCTGACGAAAGCTATTCCTCAGCAAAAGTTTGGGCGACATGTACATAGTTCATATGTTAGATACTTGAGTGACTGGCTATAGGCCAAGTGTGAGATTGTTGGACAATTATGACCAATAGAGTCAATATTTGTAAAAGACATTATGGTTTTTGTACAAATTAACTATGTGACAATGGAAATTGCTATTTTATCATTTTGTAATTAGATTACTTGAATATATAAATGATAAAAGTCCGTATGATTAGTTCTGGATTAATAAGATATGAGAGAATATCAATCCACTAAGGTTTAATCATTAAATATCCCTAGTCGTAGTATTATCGAGACTGGACATCGATAATACGGAATAGACTAGTATTGCACTTGTGCGCGTTGTGGGAGTATAACGGCAGAGTTCTCATATATTTAAGTATTGGATACTTATGCAAGTGTGATAGGAGGTTGTGTTTACCGATGGTATGGAAACAGCTTCGCTCTGGATAGACCCCTCGGAATCCCATTGGTAGTATGACTATGTGTATATGGGAATCCGATTCAGGGTAGATGTATTTGGTCTTAACCTGAGACTTGCATCGCTAATACTTGTGACAATCAATACGCTTTGGTTTTGGTCGTCCGGGGCTTTAATAGGTTATGTGTACGCCTCTTCTGGGTTTATTGAGAATCGTAGTGTATTGGGTGTGATATCAAGACGGAAGTATCACTTCAGTCATATGGAGATGATGATCATGCAGGGATACAAAACTAGTTCTCTATTATGTTTCAACTATCGGGATAATATGACAAGGTCCTGATTATCCGATTACAGAGACTAGTTTTTTGTGATATGATATATGCTTCGTACGGGGCAGACACTATTCCAGCCCCAGGCCTTGCATGTGACATCAGATACTGGATCGCAATACGCAATACTACGTATACTACGCCTGACAAAGATTATATATTCCTTAAAGAATAGTTCTGGAGAATTGGGAAGGCACGACGCTTTGCTATAAGCCAACCATGTCTTGTAAATCGGTAGGAACGTGGTACCGGGTATGCACGTGTTCGGATAGTCAGACGACCGAATTTACTGCCAACATATCCAGGGATCTCATGGGTCGCTTCCCGAAGATTCACCGATGATGTATGACTCAAACAGAATTAATCTAGGATTAATTATGAGAGAGAGAAAATTAATCTATGATTAATTACGGCGGGAATTTATCTGGGATAAAATTCAAATAGAAGAGAGAGAACGATTAATTCAGAATTAATCGATTAAATAATATATTCGATATATTAAATGAAATTAGATTTCAAAGCGGAATTAAAATTAGATTTTAATTCGGGTGTACGAATTAATTTAGAATTAATTCACCAGCAACTTTCCTAATAGTTTTGCGAGGCATTATTATTTAATTAAATTTGATTTAATTAAGTCGCAACAGAAAATTCATTAATTCGGAATTAAACGAACCCAAGCCCGGAATGTGTTAGCGGGCCCACTCGAATTTTGAATTTCAAAGTGGGGCCCACCAACTTACATCAAATGTCTACTTTAGTGATGGAAGTCTTGTCACCTTTTTGTGATTGACATCTAATCACTTTTTGGTAATGGAAGTGGTTGAATACATTAATTGTATTTTTCCCTCCAACACACTTTATCTTTTTGGAAAAAGATATACACCATTTTGTAAGTTGAATTTTGGTAATTGTTTTAGAAACAAATACAAAAGAAAACACAAAGCTCTATTTCCTTTCTCCATTGGCCGAAAACTTCAAAGTTCTCCTCCATTGATTTTGCTTCAAAATCAAACCTTGCTAGCACATCAAGGAGTCTACAAAGGTGATAGGGAAACCATTCCCAAGATTTTGGAAATCATTCATCAAGTTTGGAGCTCAACCATACAAATCAAAGAGGAGCTTGGAGCACTTTTATAGGAGTAAATTTTTTGTTATATCCACATCCTACTTAGCCGGGCATTATAAGTATTTTCCGCTATCTTACTTTGTTTATTGACACATCTTTTATGCTTATTAGATCCTTGGCATGTTATTAGAGAACCCAACAAGGTATATGTCTATCCTGGAAGGAAATCTACCTAAGAGTCTATTTTCCCAGGGTGAGATCGTAAGCTATTGAGTGTGAGGCTGAAATCTAAAATTCCTTCGTCAAATTTATTTTAAGTTTACCAAATCAATCTTATTAATGGCTAGTTAACAAGAAGCATTAAGCTTAAGACTCAATAAATAAATCTTTATATTACTCAAGACTCAAAACAACCATTTATAAAATAGTGATATTGGAATTCATCACAACCCTAGATAAGAGGTTTAGTTACCACACATATCTATGAATGATAAAGACATAAATAAAGTAAATGACATAATGTAAAGCTTGGAAATTAAGAAGATAAATTAACAATAAAGAAAATGCTGGGGGTTAGAGGACCCACTTTTATTACTTCTAATTTAGATATCTCCCTTATTATAATATATAAACTTTGCATGACATTACCAACCGACCATATAGGCGGTATCCTGATTAAGTCAGATTTTTCATTAATTCCAACCGACCATAAAAGTGGTATCCCATTAAGTCAGGTTAAAAAATAATTTATATATTATAACTAAGGGAGATTAATCTAAATATCAGTAATAAAATCATTATCTTTCACCCCAGCATAGGGGAGTTACCTCGTCATACTGAAAAGTAAAAATAAAGAACGATCCATTGCTTAAAATAAAAATTAAATACAAGAAAGTTGTAAATAAACAAATAAGATACAATCTTCTTAGTATTCTTAAGGAAATCCCTAGAAGAAGGTATGAAAATTTCAAATGAATTCGGCCTCAATTTATAGGCAAAATTTTGGTCTACGCGTCGCGACTCTGAATCCTTGCACGTCGCGATGCGCTGTTGATTTGCTGAGATGATGACACGTGGCTGTCGGCAGAATTATTGGCTCGGCGTCACGACGCGTAAAGGCTTACGCATCGCGACGCTGACGTCATTACTTAAGTCAATATGGACATGTGTCGGTTGGTTGCATAATTGATTACTGATGTCATGATGATGCGTTTCGGCATGCTGATTATGTCAGCATGTCGCGATGCATAGGTTATGTGCGTCGCGACGAAGAAATTCCAATTTTACCATTTTTGTTCGTTTTTCGCTGTTTTGGTCCCGATTTATTTCCAGTAAGTCCTAAAACCTTATTTATCTTTAAAATACACAAAACACATCAAAATATTTATAAAACTCAAGAAACTATATAAAATATTAAGTAAAAGGGACGATAAATACTGATATATTTACCGCTTATTACACCCCCAAACCTAACATTTTGCTAGTCCTGGAGCAAAACAACAAAATAAAATTCAATAAACATCTTTAAAATAAAATTAAACTAAGCCACTTTCGTAGGGATCACGGTTGCATTTAGAGTATGCAACAAGCCTTTAAACCCCTAGGTGTCCCTAGTGGACGAGTTGTAGTCTCGTGAGTGCTTACAACGACGATACCCACAAATATCAAATGCACACAAAAGTAAAAAGATTGAACAAGTTAGTGAATAAACAAGTGAAACTCTTATCCAAGTTAATAGATGTTTTCTTTCTTTCTAAATTATCAAATAAGTAAATTCTCTGATTATTTTTACCATTCTCCATATACACAACCAACAAGGTATTAATCAAATCATTGTGCTCACAATATTCATAAGTGTAGTTGAAAAGAGAGTAATATTTTTGTCCTAAAGTTATATCAGAATTCACACCTTTTTTAGCAATGAAATTTTTTTTTTACAACATCTTCAATCCATGTAGTGAGCTTTGGGCCAGTGACTCCCAAGCCAGTTGGCTTTAGGGAACTAGGTGTTAAGACACCCTTACAGACTTAATTACGCAGATTTCAAATATCTTTCTCTTTTTTTTCTAATAACATCTTTAATCCATGTAGCGAGTTTTGGGCCAATGACTCCAAGCCAGTTGGCTTTTGGGCACTAGGTGTTAAGACACCCTTACATACTTAATTACTCGGATCTCAGATGTTTTATTATTATTATTATTATTATTATTATTATTCCATCGTTTTTTAGATGCTTCCTCCAATTAAACTAGAGCACTGAATATTACAAACTTTTCACTTACAACTCATGGCTGTATATTACCATACATGTTGATAATACCTGTCAACTCAGCATATGAAGATCCAATTTTTTCAGTATTATGGAGAATTCATAAATTAAATAATTCAAAAGGAAATAAACAAAAATTAACTTGTTACGAAATAGGTTGAGATACATCTCAGGAGTGGAAATTCCTTACACAGCTATCTCATAGACCATTCTACCTTAGTCAAGTTGAAAACACAAAAACAAAAATTTTTATTTTTTATATTTTTTTTTTGAATTTTTGACTAAAAATCAAATAAAAACGACACAATGAAAAATAAAAACAAGATACTAGTCAACTATTCCCCTCCCCCAAATCTAATTGAGACATTGTCCCCAATGTCTAAAAAAGTAGAAGAAGAGTTTAAAAAACAGTACCTGGTTAGTTGAAATTCTACATCTAAAAAGAAAATTAAAGGTTAAGATCCAGATTTATCCGACGGTTCTTAGCAAGATCATTATCGGACCAGTTTATCTTAGAAAGGTTAGAGTCAATTTGTGGTTCAAAAGCTAAAAGTTGGTCAATTAAATCATTGGCTGTTCTGGCAGTGAAAATGATATCTTTTACAAGTTTTGAAACGAACCCATTTCTTCGGGCATCATCAAGATACACACAAAGAAAATAATAAAATCCATCAGCATTAAATAGTCCAATTGGTTTATGGTGTATGTTCAAGTTCGCCCAAGATAGTACTGTAAAAAATTCCTCCATTGTACCCAAGCCAAATGGCAAAGCAATAAAAGCATCAGCACGGTTAATCATTTCAACAAGTCCTTCAGACATATCTGGCACAATGCATTCATCTCCGTTTGATGGTCCTATAAGATTCGCTTATGTCAAAGCTTTTTGGATGATTCCCAAAACTTGACTACCTCATTTCTGTACGGCCTTTGAAACGTACCCCATTAGTCCAAGATTGCCACCGCCATATACTAAGTGCATATTCCTTTCAGCTATGACTCTACTCAATTCCTGTGATGCCGCAACAAATTCTGGTTTAGAACCAACACTAGTACTGCAAAACACACAGATTTTACAACTCGTCTTCTTGAAGTTGCTTCCATTTTTATTTATTTATTTCTTTCTCAAATCTGGATGTCTTCAAGAGTGCAATGACAAGCTGAATTTATAGAATCTAAAAAAGGGTCAGTAATGTTAGTGTCCTAGACATGCCACAGGATCTCTAAGCGTGATTGGTGTGTGAATAAATCAAGAAAGTTTGCGAAAAAAAACTTACATTGATTAGATGAGATTCAAAACTTTTCTTTGTTGTAGAAGAAGCTCCAAGCTTTCTTTTGAATTCCAAACTCAAGGGTGAGTTTCCCTATCACCTTTCTTTGACTCCAAAGTGCTAGCTTTGCTAAAAAATGGAACAAAAATTTCTCCTCCAAGGAGAAGAGAGGGACGACAATGGAGGGTTTAGAAGAGAGAGAGAGATGTGAATAGTAAAGTCTAACAATACTTATTACAAAAAACATTGTGTGTGTTGACTTCTAAGTTGTTTTAAAAACATGTGTATTTTGTGTTTAAAAGATTAAACACTATTGCCAACTACCACTATCACAAATAGTGACTAGTGATGTAAGTGAGTGGGTCCCACCACTTTGAATTCCAAATTCTAGATGACTTACACAACACACTTTGGGCTCGGGTTCGTTTGATCCGATTAAACGAATTTTCCGTCGTGACGTAATTAAATCTAATTTAATTAATTAATAATACCTAGCAAAATTATTACGAAAGTCGCTTATGAATTAATTCCAAACTATTTCGTTCACTTGAATTAAAATCCAATTTTAATTCCGTATTGAAATCCAATTTCAATTAATATATCCAATATATTATTTTAGCCCAAATAAATTAAATAGTAAAATCCAATTTAACTATTAAATTTATTTCGTCGATTAATTCCAAATTAATCGCGTTCTCTCTTCTACATGAATTAATCCCAGATTAATTCTTGACGCAATTAATCCCAGATTAATTTTCTCTCTCATAATCATGACCTAGTCATACTATCCCGATAGCTGCAGTATTTAAGAGTACTAGTTCTGTATCCCTGCGTGATCATCATCTCCATATGACTGAAGTGATACTTCCATCTTGACATCACACCCAGTACAGTACGATTCTAAGTATACCTAGAAGAGGCGTACATAGAACCTGTTAAAGCTCCGGACGACCAAAACCAAAGTATATTGATTGTCGCAAGTATTAGCGATGCAAGTCTCAGGTTAAGACCACATACACCTACCCTGATTCGGATTCCCATAGACACATAGTCATACTACCAATGGGATTCCGATGGGTCTATCCAGTATGAAGCTGTTCCCGGTCCAACGGCTAACAGAACCTCCTATCACACTTGCATAAGTATCCAATACTTAAATATATGAGAACTATGCCGTTAAGCTTCCATAACGCGCACACGTGTAATACTAGCCTATTCCGCATTATCGATGTCCAGTCTCAATAATACTACGACTAGGGATATTTAATGATTAAATCTTTCGTGGATTAATACTGTCTCATATCTTATTAATCCGATAATCATCATATGGACTTTTATCATTAATATATCCAAGTAATCCAATTACAAAATGATAAAAGAGCAATTTCCTTTATCACATAGTTAATTTGTACAAGAGCACCATGTTCTTTACAAATCGTGATGCTATGGGTCATAATTGTCTAACAATCTCCCACTTGGCCTATAGCCAATCACTCAAGTGTCCAACACCTGAACTATGTACGGGTCGCTCATAATTATGCTGAGATATCGCTTTCGCAAGTGGATATGAAAGGTTATCATCTGAAACGATCTTTTCGATCTTGACATCGCCACGATGTGTGATCTCACGAATCAGATGAAACCGTCGAAGTACATACTTGGATCATTGATGAGACCATGGTTCCTTAGCTTGTGTTGTAGCCCAGCTCAGCTGCTAACATAAATACTCCTAATCCAATTAGGAATTTTATAGATCCACAATGCTTCTTTTGCTGCCTCAGCCGCATCAATGACTTCCATTTTTGTTGTTGAATCGGCAACAATATCTTGCTTGGAAGATTTCCAGCTCACTACTCCGTTGTTCAAACAAAATATGTACCCTTATTGCGACTAACAGTCGTCTTAATCGGTTTGGAAACTTGCAACGGTGAATCCAGTCACCTCAATTTCTCCTTCCCCATAGATTAAGAAATCGTCTAAGATACTCAAGGATGTTCTTAACATCAATCCAGTGACCATCACCTGGATCGGCCTGATTGTGACTGCAGATGCTCAATGCATATGAGACACCAGGTCGTGTACATGTTTGTCAATGTACGAGTTCTCGGAGAGTACCAATAACTTTTAGATATATCCCAGTAGATCCTTATTCCTAGAATAAAGGTTGCCTCTCCCAAGTTTTTCTATGGAGAATTTTAATGAAAGCCAAGCTTTCATCGATTGTAGTATGGGAATGTCATTGCTAAGAAGCAATACATCATCAACGTATGCGACAATCATTGTCAGTGCGCTCCCACTAACCTTCATATATACACAAGAAGCATCTTCGTTTTGAATGAAACCATATACCATTATTATCTCAACAAAATATTGGTTCAAAGAACGCTATGCTTGCTTCAATCCATAAATGGATCGATTTAACTTGCAAACCTTGTTTGCATGTTTTGACACGAAAAAACCGTCAGGTTGTTGTATGTAAACATCCTCCAAAAGGTTTCCGTTAAGGAAAGTGGTTTTGACATCTATCTGCCATATTTCATAAACGAAATATGCAGTAATAGCAAGCATTATCCGAATGGATTTAATCATGACAACAGGTAAAAGGTTTCATCGTAATCGACACCATGTTGATGACGACACCCTTTCGCTACGAGCCTAGCTTTGTACATTTGTATGTTGCCATCCATGTCTGTCTTCACCATGAAGACATATTTGCTACCAATAGGCACAATGCCTTCTGGTACATCAACCAGTGTCCAAACTTGGTTGGTATACATGGAATCCATTTCGGACTTCATGGAACCTTGCCATAAAGCGGATTCGATACCTTGTATCGTTTCCTCATACGTAGTCGGTTCATAATCCTCAATAAGATTGATATCTTCATGAGGTGAGATCAGAAACCGATACCTCTAAGGTTATTTTCTGACTTCCTCCGACCTACGCGGTTCTTGGGTATTAGAAGATTCTGGAACAGTCTCATCCCTGATGAACTGTTCGTGTTTCGTGAGGGGATCCGTGCCAGGAACAACATCACTGCGATTTTCATCGAGTTCTACTTTTCTCCCACTTGCCACTGCATTTAGGAATTCCTCTTAGGAAAACTGCATGGAGAGCAACAAATATTTTTGTTCTCTTTTGGGTTATGTAAGTAATATTTACTGCTTTCCCTAGGATAACCAATTACATATAGGCACTTATCCGATTTGGGTTATAGTTTGGTACCATCCAAATGTTTAACATATGCCCAATATTCCCAAATCTTCAGGAATGAGAAACCCAATTTCTTTCCTGTCCATATTTCATATGGAGTCTGTCAAACAGACTTTGACGGAACCTTATTCAAAATATGTATTGCACTGTTCAATGCGTATCCCCAGAAGGAAATTGGTAGCTCAGTGTGACTCATCATTAACCTTACCATGTCCAACAAAGTTCGGTTTCTCCGTTCGGACACACCTTTCATTGAGGTGTTCCGGGAGGAGTCCACTGTGAAAGAATACCATACTCTTTCAAGTAATCAAGAAACTCATTGCTTAAGTATTCTCCAACACGGTCCGATCGTAATGTTTCAATACTTTTACCGGTCTGTTTTTCTACTTCGTGTCAAAACTCTTTGAATTTATCAAAAGTTTCCGACTTGTGTTTCATAAGATTCACATAACCATAACGCGATGCAACATCCGTAAGGTTACGAAGTATTCATAACCACCTCTAGCCTAGCTAGACATGGGCCCACATACGTCACCATGAACGAGGGCTAACAGTTCGGTGGCACGTACACCTTTACCGCTAAATGGCGTTTTAGGCACTTTGCCTAATAAACAAGATTCGCAGACATCATATGAATTAGGATCAAATCTGTCCACGTATCCACTCTTCGAAAGTCTGGATATACGAGTCTTGTAATGTGTCCCAGACGACAATGCCACAAATAAGTCTCATATGATTTACTTAGTTTGAGATTTTATTTGTCATGTTTTATGTTTGAGATTCGTTTATATTCAAAATATAAAGACCATTATTAACATCTACTGTACATATCTTTATATACAAAACACACAGTGTTCCTGAATACAAAGGTATACCCGCATCAGGTTATACTAGATACAAAGATGATATTCCTAGTAAAACTAGGTACTAAATAACAATTATCTAATGTAATTACATGCCCCAAGGGCAGATACAAAACATAGGTCCCAATGGTCAAAACAGCGACTCTCGTCCTGTTTCCAACTCGTAGGTCGATCTCGTCTGAAGTTAGTCTCCTGCTAATCAACAGATCCTTCACATCAATACATATATGAGTATCACATCCAGAATCAAAAATCCAATTTTTAAAACCAGTAGTGGGCATGTTTATAATAAACATACCTGAAGCCGGAGCCTTGCCCATCTTCACTTCCTTCAACTCCGCCTTGTACTCACGGCAGTCACGCTTCCAGTGACCCCGTTTGCTACAATGTAGGTAGACGTCTTGGGATATGTCCTTAGTCTTCCCAGAAGACTGTGATGATTTTTCCTTTTCCCTTTTTCTTCACATCCCCAGAAGCCTTCGGCCAAGCTTTGGCCTTCTGGGATGTCGAAGTAAGATGCGCCTTGCATTTCTTGCCCTTTTGGAAGCTCTGGCTTTGCCTCATTGAGCATAGCCATTAACTATCCAAGAGTTTTCTCTTGGTTCATGATGAACCCGCCCCAACATTCAGGCAGAGACTATAAGATCAAATCTATGGAAGTCTCGGCCTTGTAGGTAATGCCCAGCTAACCTAGCTATTCGATGTCAGCAATCATCTGCGACACCTAGTGCTCGACAGATGTACCCTCTGACATACGCAAGCGAAAGAGCTTCTTTTGCAATTTGTACTTCTAAGATCTAAGGTTAGATCTTTGAAGATCCTTTGACTTCAATATCATGATATAAGGATCTAATTCTTAGTTCTGACGATGAAATTAAGGAGTCTTTGCAGCAAGTATAATGGATTGAGCACTAAAGTTCTCATCTCGATGAGTCTTCCTAAGCTCATGCTCTACTATTTGTTCAACTCCGGGCTCAAGGCCCGAGAGGTTTCTCTATCCAATAGAGTAACTTCTCAGCTCCTAAGATTATCCTGAGATTCATTTCCCAATCTGGAAAATTTACGTCGTTAAAGACATTTTCGCCTATGATGATGTTCCTAATGCTATTCTTTCCAGCCATCTCGATTGCAATAGTCCAACTATCCAATCAACGACTTTGGGTACACTCAAAATGTAATGGTTACTATAGTCAAACTATATAACAAACTACAAGTGGAGTAGTATTTTAAGTACAGTCCAACTGTTCATCGAAAGCAATAAAAGATATTAGTCAAACTAATATATATTTATAACGACGATAAATAAAATAAAAGAGCGTGTTTAGCAAGTATTAAACGAAATTGTAAATTTAATACTGGCCTCCCACTATTTTTCGGCGAGCCTCTAACCCTCTGTGGAGCACTCGGGAAACCCAGTTTCCTAGCGGGCTAGGATCTCGTTAAATAACACACAACCTTGACTTTGGCCAACAAGCTATATGAAACTTAACTAGGTAGATCTCTAAGATCAATTAGATCCCATCCAATTCCTAGATCCGGTAGGTGGACCTCCAAGTCCGAGATATATATCCAATATATATTTCCTAACCTTTTCCTCTGAATCAACTAAGCCTTGGCTTTGGCTCAACAAGCTTAATGATTCCAGTTAAGCGTGACCCAGTGACAGTGGGAAAGCTTCATAATCCACGTCGATGTGCATAAGTGACCTTGACTTTGTCCAACAAGTCACTACTGCCCAAGACATGCGATATATTGTTGGAGATTCTAAGGGTCCCAAGGATCAACAAACAAGCATGAACATGTGTGAATACATTCGAGGAAGTCGCGGAATACTTACATCGATCGGTTGAGCGACGCGGAGGCAAAAAAAATGAAATTCTGCCCTCTGTTCTTCGGCAGTGAGCTGCTGTGATAGTCCACTGAGTTGCGACCATTGGAGGTCCTCGAACAAGCTCCAAGCTTCGTCGAACGATTCCCGGCTCATGGGTGGACTTCCCGATCACCTTCGCATGTCTCTCGGAGTGATAGCTCTTGTGATACTTGCCACAAAAATCACCACACTTGCTTCCCATTTCTTCTTGACTCTCGACAGTGACTGCCTTGACCAGTGAAGAAATTTTGCCCTCTTGGGCGTGAGATGAGAGAGATGAGAGAAAGAGAGTTATGTTTGGGTTGTTCCAAATTTGTGTATCTTATACACTAATTTGAATTTCAAATTCATTTCATGTGAATTTGGCTTTCAAAAGTCAAACAATTAAAAGATTTAAATGCCAACCACACACATCACTCAATCACATCAATCATAAGTTGTCAAGTCACATCACTCAAAGTGACAAGTGATTTGACGCTTGATGCGACTAGCAATTTGATGCTTGATTTGACGTGCCGCACTCGAATTCGAAATACGAATGCGCTCACAAATAATCTCGGGCTCGGATTCACTAATTCTAAATTAACAAATTTTCCATTGCGTCGTAATTAAATATTTACGCCTAGCGAAGTCACTATTCACGTCGCTAACGAATTAATTCTAAATTAATTCGTTCGCCCGAATTAAAATCTAATTTTAATTCCGCGTCGAAATCCAATTTCGTTTAATATATCAAATATATTAATTTCTCGATTAATTCCAAATTAATCGTTCTCTCTCTTTAAATGATATTTTATCCCAGAAAAAATATCTCCGTAATTAATCCCAGATTAATTTTCTCTCTCATCTAATTAATCCCAGATTAATTAAATGTGCGAGTCATACGTCATTGGTGAATCTTTGGGAAGCGACCCATGAGATCCCCGGATATATTGGTAGTAAATTCGGTCGTCGGACTATCCGAACACGTAAGTACCTCGTACTACGTTTATACTGATTTACAAGACAAGGTTGGCCTCTAGCAAAGCGCCATGCCTACCCAATTCTCCGGAAATATCCTTACAGGAATAAGGATCTATATCAGGCGTAGTATACGTAGTATTGCCTATTTCTGTCCAGTATCGGATGATCACATGCAAGGCCTGGGGCTGGTACAGTGTATGCCCCGTACGAAGCACATATCGGATTACGAGCAACTAGTCTCTTTAAAAATGAATAATCATGACCAAGTCATATTATCCCGACGGTTGCAACCTTTTTAGAGAGCCAGTTCTGTATCCCTACGCGATCATCATCTCCATATGACTGGAGTGACACTTCCGTCTTGACATCACACCCAACACACTACGATTCTCAATATACCGAGCATTGGCGTACACATAACCTGTTAAAGCCCTGGACGACCGCAACCAAAGTATATTGATTGTCGCAAGTATTAGCGGTGCAAGTCTCAGGTTAAGACCAAATACACCTACCCTGATTTCAAATTTCCATAGACACATAGTCATACTACCAATGGAATTCCGAGGGGGTCTATCCAGAGCGAAGCTGTTTCCGCACCATCGGTAAAACACAACCTCCTATTACACTTGCATGAGTATCCTATACCCAAATATATGAGAACTATGCCGTTGTGCCCTCACAACGCGCACAAGTTTATCCTTCGTGGATTGATACTGTCTCATATCTTCTCAATCCAGGAACAAATCACAAGGACCTCCTATCATTTATACATCATGGTGATCTAATCACAAATGATAAGAGAGCAATCTCCTTTGTCACATAGTTAATTTGTACAACAACACCATGATCTGTACAAATAGTGACGCTATGGGTCATAATTGTCCAACAATCTCCCACTTGGCCTATAGCCAGTCACTCGAGTGTCTTACACCCGAACTATGTACGGTTGGCTCAATTTGTTGAGGAAAGGCTTTCGTCAGTGGATTTTCATGATTATCATCTGATGCGATTTATTCGATCATCACATCGACACGATGTATGATCCGAACGAATAAGATGAATATCAATGTATATATCTGGATCGTTGATGAGACCGTTAATTCTTTAGCCTGTGCTCAAGCCTAGCTCAGCTGCTAACAAAATTATATCTAATCTAATTAGATATATTTATCGACCCAGAAGGCTTCTATTGCCGCCTCAGCTGCAGCAATAACCCACATTTGTTGTTTATACGGTAACAGTATCCTTCTTGGAAGATTTCCAGCTCACTGTTCCGTTATTCAAACTGTATAGTACCGTTTGTGACTTATAGTCGTTTTATCGGTTAGGAAACTTGCTACAGTGATCCTAGTCACTTCAAGTTCTCCTTCTCCATAGACTAAGACAACATCCTTAGATCTCTAAGATACTAACGGATGTTCTTAACATCAATCCAGTGACTATCACTTGGATTGGCCTGTTTGTGACTCCATATGCTCAAAGCGTATGAGACACCAGGTCGCGTGCATTTTGCAATGTACGATTTCTCGGAGAGTTTTTCATGAAAGCCAAGCTTTCACCGATTTTTATTATGGGAATATCATTTCCAAGAAATGACATATTATCATTATTTACATGACAGTATTGTCAGTGCTCTCCCACTAACCCTCTTATATACACAAGAATCCTTTTCGTTTTGAATTAAATCATAAACTATTATGATTACATCAAAACGATAATTCCAAGAACCTAATGCTTGCTTCAATCCAAACATGGATCGAATAACCCGCAAACCTTGTTTGCTTGTTATGGTACGACAAAATCAATCCAAAAGGTTTCCTTTTTCAGGAAAGCGATTTTCCCGTAAAGCTGACATATTTCACTAATGAAACATGCATCATTAGCAAGCATTATCCAAATGGATTTACCGTGGCAACAGGTAAAAGGTTGAATCGTAATTAACACAATGTTGATAACGATACATTTCCGTTAACAGCCTAGCTTTATACGTTGGTATGTTGCCATCCATGTATGTCTTCCTTGAAGACTTATATAGTACCAATAGACACAATGTCTTATGGTGCATCAACTAGTGTCCAAACATAGTTGATATACATGGGATCCACTTCAGATTCATGGCACTTTGCCATAATTAGGGAGTCGATACCTGGTATCACTTCCTCATACGTAGTCAGTTGGTATACCTCAATAAGATAGACATATTTATGAGGTGAGATCAGAAACCCAAACCCATGTTGTTTTCCGACTCTCTCTAACTTACGCGGTTCTTGTGTTTTTGAAGATTATGGTATAGTCTCATCCTTGATGAACTATTTGTGTTCCATTAAGATTCGGTGCCTTGAATAGTATTACTCCGATTTTCATCGAGTTTTACTATCCTCCCCCTTACCACTGCATATCGGTATTCCTTTTAGGAAAACCGCATGGCGAACAACAATCTAATTGTTCTCTTGTGAGTTGTATAAGTATTATACTTATGGTATCCCTAGGATAACCTACAATTGGCACTTATCCAATTTGGGTTCTAGTTTGGTATCATCCAAACATATGCCTAGCATACCCAAATATTCAGGAATGAGAAACCTGGTTTCTTTCCTGTTCATATCTAATATGATATCTGTCAAACAGATTTTTATGGAACCTTATTCAAAATAAGTTCTTGCACTGTTTAAAGTTTATCCGTTGAAGGAAATGGTAGCTCAGAGCGACTTGTGATTAACCTTAATCATGTCTAACATAATTCAGTTACTCAATTCGGACACACCGTCAAATTGACGTGTTCCGGGAGGAGTCCTCATTTGAAAGAATACTATACTCTTTCAAGTATATTAGAAACTTGTTGCTTAAGTATTTTCCATTACGGTCTCACCGTGACGGTTTAATACTATAGCCGATCTGTTTGTCTATTTCGTGTCGAAACTGTAAAAGTTTCCGATTTGTGTTCTTCAAAAGAAATACATAACCATAACGCGATGCCACATCCGTAAGGTCACAAAATATTCATATCCACATCTAGCCTAGCTAGAAACGGGCCCACTTGCTTAACTATGAACTAGGGCTAACAGATATATTGCTTTTACACTTTTACCAAATAAAGGTGTTTTAGGCATTTTGCCCAATAAACTAGATTCATAGACTTTATTTGATTGGAATCAAATCTGTCCTTGTACCCAATCTTCGAAAGTGTGGATATACGATTCTTGTTTAATTGTGTCCTAGACATCAATGCCACAATTAGTTTCTACTGATCAAATCAGTTTGAGCTATTTGTTTGTCATGATATTTATTTGAGATTTATTTATATTCAAAATATAAATTCTGTTATTCACATCTAATGTGTTTATCTCAATATCATCTTTATATAATGAAACACTTTAGTGTTCAAGAATATAAAGGTTCACCCGCAGCGGGTCAAACACTGATATAGAGATAATGTATCTAGTCAAACTAGTTACATTATAACAGTTTCCTAATTTAGGTTCACACCCGAGGGTAGTTTCTAAAATTAGGTATCTACGGTTAAAACAGCGACTTTCGTCCCGTTTCCAAATCGCAGATTAATTTGGATTGAAGTCAGTATCCTGTTCAAAACAGATTCTGAACATCAATATATATATATATCACACTAAGTATCTAAAATCTAATTTTAATACTAGTAGTGAACATATTTATGACAAACATATTTGAAGTCAGAGCCTTGCTTGTCTTCAATTCCTTCATGTCTGCTTTGTCCAAATGGCAGTCACGCTTCCGCAATCCCGTTTGCCACTTTAGGCAGACATTTTGGGATATGTCCTTTATCTTCCCAGAAGATTATAATGATTTTTCCTTTGCCCTTTTTCAACACTCCAGAAGCCTTTGGCCAAGCCTTGGCCTTCTAGAATATCGAAGTAAAGTGCGCCTTGCGCTACTTGCCTAATTGCAAACTTTAACTTAGTCTCCTCGAGAATAGTCATTAACCCTCCAAGAGTTATTTATTGCAATTTTAGTACTTCTAAAATCTAAGTATAGATTTATGAAGATCCTTCAATTTCTTTATCATAATTTAAGGATCTAATCCTTAGTTCTGATTCAGAAATTAAGGAGTCTACTATGACAAGCTTAATGGATTAAGCACTTAAGTTATCATTACATAAATCTTCCAAAGATTATGCTCGACTGTTTGCTTAACTCCGGGCTTAGGCATAATATGTTATTTTATCAAATAAAGTAACTTATTATTTTCCAGGACCATCATGAAATTTATTCCCAATTTGAAAATTAAACCATTTAAATACATTTTCCCTAGGATTATGTTTTAAATGTCAATCTTTCAATTACATCTTGATTCTAATAGTCCAACTATTTAATCAACGATTTAGGTACTATTTATTATAATGATTACAATAGTCCAACTATTTAATCAACTATAATTTAATAGATTAAAATCAATTATATTGATTACTATAATCCAATTATAAAATAACCTATAATTGAATAGTTTGAATATAGTCCAACTATTTATTAAAACAATATTTAAATATTAGTCCAACTAACATTTAATTTATTTGACGAAATGATATTTGTTTGAGCGCGTATGGCAAGTAATTAAACGAATATTGCAAATTCAATTCTTGCCTCCCACTATTTTTCGGCGAGCCTCTAACCCTCTGTCGAGTACTCGAGAAACCGTGTTTCCTAGTGGGCTAGGATCCCGTTAAATATCACACAATCTTGACTTTGGCCAACAAATTGTATGATAATTAACTAGGTAGATCTCTAAGA
Organism: Zanthoxylum bungeanum; assembly: GCA_019454045.1. Taxonomy (NCBI): domain Eukaryota; kingdom Viridiplantae; phylum Streptophyta; class Magnoliopsida; order Sapindales; family Rutaceae; genus Zanthoxylum; species Zanthoxylum bungeanum. Next base: position 2,433 of record SKCR01037017.1, on the reverse strand, counting down.
TCGATTGGATCCAATCCAATTCCTAGATCCGGTAGGGGGATATCCAAGTCCGAAACATATATCTTATATATGCCAATACATCCAATGTATTACCTAACCTTTTTCCTCTGAATCAACTAAGCCTTGGCTTTGGCACAACAAACTTAGTGATCCCAGTTAAGCGCGACCCATTGACCATGGAAAGCTTCGTAATCAATGTCGATGGACAAGAAGTGGTCTTGACTTGGCCAACAAACCACAACTTGGACAAGACACCAATATGGAACAAAGCTCTCGTGATTCAAACACATCCTCGACGGACAAAGACCTTGACTTTGGCCAACAAGCCAATGCCAGTCTTGGATCTTGAGTGAGAATCACTCAATAGAAGGAAAGACGCTTAATATTTGTGAGGGTTTTTCGTGTGCAAATTGGCAACCAATTTATTATCTTTGTTAAGGTCTCATCATCATACACCCTTAAACATGCATTCTAAACACATAATAAAGCGCGTATAAATAAATAATAATGATATGCGGATGGATACTTTACACATTGATCCTAGATCAAATCTCTCCCTTTCTCTCTCCCGCTAGCACAAATATTTCTTCTACCCGTTACACTACACTTCTAAAGAAACCTCATTTACATTGAGGGGAATAGGTGAGAAGAGAATACAAAGAATAAGGATGTGATAAGGCTGGACACGCAGGTCCAATTAATAAATCAAATTTATTACAACAATTTCTAAAATTGCCCCACCTATCTAATATCCATCCGATATACATTATTCATGCATCGCAACCATGTATTCACTCAAGCATGTTATCAATCAATCTAATCCAATTAATTAATCTGATAATTAGTGACCATCCATTGTTCAAACAACGATTTGATTTTGTTCGAGTCAAACTCGTTTTGCGAATAAGTACTCCAAGTACGAATTCTCGAATTAAATTAAATTACATAATTAAATCCAATTCAATATGCATTTAATTCTAATTCGCTATTTAATTCCAAATTAAATACTACACTTTATTTAATGAACCTTTAACGATTTAAATTCCAAATTTAAATCTCTACGGGTCTCAAAGCCCGATTAATGTCCAACGTCAATTTAATTAAAGTCCAATGAGCTTTTAATTAATTTCTTGAGGCGTTGACTTTTGGTCAACTCGGGTAAAACCGAATAACCAAAATCCAATCCGGGAGTTACCCCATAATCCTAGAAATCAATCTTGGCCCATTAGGCCCAATTAAACTTTAAAGGTCCATTAAGTCGCATTTGGGCTTTATGGATGCGCTTTTGGGCCCAATTGGATCCAATCCAATTTGCCTAAACCCAACTTTGTACAACAAAGCCTAATTAGCCCAATTACAACATAACAAGCCCAAATCCAATTTTAAGGCCCAATTCAATTAAATTGCCAAATTGCCAAATTCCCAATTTAATTACCTAAAGTGCATTACACAATTAATTATCCAATTAACATTTCTAAAACATCAATTAACACTAATTAATCATGCCATTGACATTAAAACATGTCTAACACATTTTAACAAAAATCAAACCCAATTACATGCTCTTATGCTCTCGACAATTTGGGGAATTTTGTCCGATTCGGTTTCAATCCAATTAAATTCCCCAATCGACATTAAATCATATTCCCGAATGATTTCCAACACATCCAATGATCAAAAATCAAAAATTCCAAGACAACATTTAGGGCACCACATTCGGCCAAGCCTCAACAATTTGGGGAAAAATGATCCAATCCAATTTTCTTGAAATTGTTCCAATCAATCTTCAATTCAACATCAATTAAGCATACAAAATCATCCAATTTAATTTAAACATGCTCAAAATCAATTTACCCAAATTTTAACCCTAAACCAATTTCATGCTTTTCCTTGCTCCGATACCATTGTTGGAGATTCTAAGGGTCCCAAGGATCAACAAACAAGCATGAACATGTGTGAATACATTCGAGGAAGTCGCGGAATACTTACATCGATCGGTTGAGCGACGCGGAGGCAACAAAAATGAAATTCTGCCCTCAGTTCTTTGGCAGTGAGCTGCTGTGACAGTCCACTGAGTTGCGGCCATTGGAGGTCCTCGAAAAAGCTCCAAGCTTCGTCGAACGATTCTCGGCTCATGGGTGGACTTCCCTATCACCTTCGCATGTCTCTCGGAGTGCTAGCTCTTGTGATTCTTGCCACAAAAATCACCACACTTGCTTCCCATTTCTTCTTGACTCTCGGCAGTGACTGCCTTGACCAGTGAAGAAATTTTGCCCTCTTGGCCGTGAGATGAGAGAGATGAGAGAAAGAGAGTTGTGTTTGGGTTGTTCCAAATTTGTGTATCTTATACACTAATTTGAAATTAAATTCATTTCATGTGAATTTGGCTTTCAAAAGTCAAACAATTAAAAGATTTAAATGCCAACCACACAC